>JBAMJV010002563.1:210000-235000 GCA_037951105.1 Echinarachnius parma | reverse complement strand
TTGGTTTTCATAAGTTATCTTTGGTTAAAAAGATATTTATGATTGAAGTGTAATGTCAACGAAAAGGGGAAATATAAACCATAATATATCATTCCAACACAAATCTCATTTTTATATCACAGTTCATTACTTTAACAAGCTAGCAATTACATTGATGCTCTAACTACCAATAATGTTACGTTTGATGCATACAAATTTTGTAATACAAAACAATTTAATATATTTTGGAGCATTAATCTAAGCAGTTACTGTACGAACACAGTTGCATACTGATTCGAAGAAAATCCTGATTTTAAAGAACTTAAAGTAATATATCTTTATAAATGTTTTTTTTAGAAGAAAACATGATAGATGCAGATGTATAATACATTTGATTTTAAAATCATTACAATTTGCTATATACCAAACAAGTTAACGGACGATAGGAAGGGTTCACTTCTTACATAATTATAATTACGTTTCTTTTATACATTGGATAGAGTAATAAATCCCGGTACAGTAATGTATCGGGGGGGGGGGGGGGGGGGGTGGTACGTGTCTCCAACAAATATAAACAAAACATAATTGAAAATCCTTCATAAAAACATTATAATAAATAGAGGGTGCCACTCTCCAGATATTATGTTTTACTCGAATCTTACTTTCTAAAGATTAGATTGAAGCCAAACAGAATGAAGAATTACGGAAACGATTTATGATGCAGGTATTTTAACTTGATTTCCGTCTTACAATACCCCGCGGAAATATTTTAGTAAAATGTGACTTTCCATTAATATCAAATTTAATTGGATTCGAAAACAACAAATTCCTTGAATTCCCAAAATAACATCAAACTACACCACGGCATAAGATATAGTATATAATGGCAACGCATACGATGCACAAACAAGACACATGTGACTTAAAGGGGACCACCAGGCAAAGAACAACACATAATTATATGTTTTGGTACCGTTTTGTGATATCAAATAGATACCCAACATTTTGCAAAGGGTTTTGTAATTCATAAAGAAAGCAATTAATTTCCACCACGTACGGAACCACTACTATTTCCTGGTTCCGTACGGGCCAAACATTTGCGAGTGCGCCAATGCTATTCACGCGTACGTTTGGAGACAATAGAATCCCGGGCGATTCGTTCGCTCTGGACAAAGTAGTCTCGTACATGCAGACCTACGAACGCATGCTTTAGAATGGTGATGCGTTTTCCAATTATATATTTTTTTCTTCTGGAAACATATTTTTATGAACTTGTTGATGGAATGGAATACTAAAGATGTTACCTTTCATTTATAAGAATATTATTTTTTGGTGGTGGTACCCTTTAATATAATTAAATATATAAGCATCCTCCAAATACCGAATTACAATTGGGGCCCTAAATCAAAGGCTTTTAAAGTGAAGTATACATATTTGCTCACGATTGGATTTCTTCTAGTTCGGATAATTTTCATTCACAAGACACGAACGTGAAACATTAGGGAACACCACGTATATATATGCGATTCTGGCCATATAAATGGGAAATAAAAGGAAATGTAATGCATTAAATGGAAACTGTTACTGGCAATTGCATTATTCTTGTCAATTAAAGTCACATATTTCTTCTTAGATATCTTTTATAACGGAAGTAATCAATGATTTTGAGAGCACTATCATCTGTTTAGACTGACCACTGGAGACTACCATGCTTTTCAACGGTACCGCATGAAACGTCATCTGCTCGTGTACTTACACAAGCTGGTCACGTAACCATTTTTGTTGATCCTGATGCTTCTGTATGTCAGTTAGCTTTTTGGTAGCCCACGCTCATATATATGACGTTTCATGCGATGCCGTTGAAAAACATGGCAGCCTTCATTGGTCAAACAAAACAGATGATAGGTGTACAAAACATTGATTATTTCCATTATTAGTGATATCCAAGAGGAAATATCCGCTAGAAGTGACAGGAATTCTAAACATGATAAAGGAGAGCCAAACGCTGACATTTTCCCATTACTTCTAGTCGTATATTTTCTCTTGTGTATCACTAATAGTGGAAATATTCATGTGTTTTTTGGGGTGCGGTTCGTTATTCCGAAGGTTCGTTATTCCGAACACGCAAATTTCCTATACCTGAGTGTTCGTTAATCCGAAAATGAAATAGGGTTCGTTAATCCGAACATTTGTTGCATTATTCCGAAGGTTCGTTATTCCGAAGGTTCGTTATTCCGAAGGTTCGTTATTCCGAGGGTTCGTTATTCCGAAGGTTCGTTATTCCGAAGGTCCGTTATTCCGAAGGTTCGTTATTCCGAAGGTTCGCTATTCCTAAAATGAAATCGGGTTCGTTAATCCGAAAATGAATTTGGGTTTGTTTTAATGCTATAATTTCATATAAAGAGATAAAATAAACTTACATGTTTGATTGGTCTGGCAAAGGGAGGGAAAGGGGGAGGGGTATGCTTAATGCAGGCTGTAAATTAAATAAACAAAACACAAACTATAGTATTATAACAAGCCCGATTTAATTTTCGGAATAACGAACCCGATTTTATTTTCGGATCAACGAACCTTCGGAATAACGAACCTTCGGAATAACGAACCTTCGGAATAACGAACCCGATTTTATTTTCGGATCAACGAACCTTCGGAATAACGAACCTTCGGAATAACGAACCTTCGGAATAACGAACCTTCGGAATAACGAACCTTCGGAATAACGAACCTTCGGAATAACGAACCTTCGGAATAACGAACCTTCGGAATAACGAACCTTCGGAATAACGAACCTTCGGAATAACGAACCTTCGGAATAACTGAACCTTCGGAATAACGAACCTTCGGAATAACGGACTGTAACCGTTTTTTTTACCAAGTCATGTTTTCCAACGTGATCACTAACAAAAGCGGGTTACGTAATGTTTCATAAAAATTATGGTACAGTTGAAAAACATGGCAGCCTCCTGTAGACATTCAAAACAGTTGATAGTGGTTTCAAAAACATGGATTATTTCCATTATTAGTTATCCCCATGAGGAAATATAGGACCAGAAGTGACAAAAAAATGATGTACTTATTAGTTACAGCAAGATAAATTTCCAGCGTTTCATTCCCCTTTGGCTTTAGGCAAAAAATGCCAGCGTTTAGTTTCTCTTTAACATTAACAAATGGTAAACCATCGTCATTACCGTATTGTGAAAGGTGTCACAACTCTTTCATAACGCAATGCTTGTATGATTGTATGTATCATACAAATATCTTCTTTATTTTTTTCCTACCAATAACAAATTCCAATCACTAAATCTTGAAGTAGGTTAATCATTTATATTTGCCATAATTATGAAAAGAAAATGTGTTTATCAATGCTAACATAAATGCCTTCAAACAACATTTTCCTCAATATAATACGGCCCACCACCTTTTTTTTTTTTTTTCAATACACAACGTACCTGTTTACACTTAAAGGGATCTAGTAACTTTGTTGATATGAACAAAAACTGACGAAGGGTTGATAAAATTATCAAAATGATATGTATTATTGTGATATGATAATGTCCACAGGGTGATTGTGTGCAACAGTGTGCTAATTCTATGATAAATTAATGTCATATGACCTGGTAATGAGCGAAAATGCATATTGATATTCGCTAACCTACTGCACTGACTTTGTCCACAGTTATAATTAACCAGTAGATAATTATAAATCTGAGCACTTAAATCATACATATCTTCATAGCGGAAGTGAAATTTGGAAAACCGAAAGCTGTTACATGCTTATATTGGTAATATTAATGCAATGCATGAGGATAATTGTGAGAACCGCTAGAGTTCCGAGTAAGTTTGTATGTATTTTACAACCTAACTAGATCCCTTTAAAAGCTAGTGGTGGCTTTATTAGAATAGAATATCTCAAATAGTGAAGAACCGGCGGCACATGCTCAAATTAGGGCTCATATAAAATAATGTGGTTAAAGGGGACGAATGTATGATTACGTCTTCGTGCATTCATTTCCTCTAGCAAACGATCAAACAAGACCTTTTTTTCACCAACGAGACTTCACTTTAGTTCATGATAAAGAATGACGTTTAGCCATTGGAAAACAAATCATCGTGAGTGCCCTAACTATATATATATATATATATATACATCGACACACCAAGATATTTTATTTGCAGAAAAAGTGAGGCAGCCTTAGATGATTGAATTACCACACAGTGTGCGCACGTTGATGTACACGTTGGCTTATTTTTGTATGCATCGCCTCATTAAAAACCTATCGATTGATTTTCACCTGATAATTCTCATGTGTTTACTTGCCTCTCCTTGAGAAGAAATCGAATAGCCTGAATCGACAGAATATCCTAAAGGGCACTGGATGATTGCTGTGTATATATGATTTTCTTAATTTAACTCGCAGAAGTCCCCATTTGTATTCCCTACGTACATCGTTAATTTGCTCCGCGCGGATGTGGTAGGGGCGAATTTGACACGCAAAACTGAAAAGCGAAGTACACAATAGAGCTGAATCATACTGCCCATGCAGGGTATAATATCAGTATCTGATAGTTTTCTTTCTTCTTTATCTTTTGTAGCACTGTTTTGTCAAGTGCCTGATAATCTCTTGATTTCCGTTATATCTGACAGCAGAATACATTCAGTCACATTCAGTCATATCCAGGACAGACCCCCCCCCCCCCCCCCCCCCGCCAGTCAATGAGAGAAGGACGTCGCATTTCATTACTTTCATATAACGTCAGCAGACCTTTCCGATGGCAGACTTTGTCTCTCATTATTAACAACAACAAAATCAAGGATAAATTGTATTCCCATATGAGGAATTACTGGTTTAATAACATTGTTCGCAATGATAGTTGTCCCTTATATACAAACCCACGTTTTGTTTCGATCTCTGCAAATTCATTCAAACATATTGTATACTATAGATACTAAACGCTACTGTCTAGTCTAGAGACATTATACCAGTCTTCATTATCTCATTCCTATCATCGATGTAGATTATTGGATAAGGAATACACTATTGCCCGGCCCTGCTTAATTTAATCATGATTTAATTGAGAGTACCAGTGACTAACATAATTCATCATAAATGTTGATGCAATATTCAACTACCCATGAGCTGCGCCCATAGCGGCCCTGCTTGGCACAGGTGTGGATGCCTCGGTCACACCTTTGCGTATGTTGCTGCGTATTACTTTACAATTAGGCGCTCATTTATCTATATAGATCTCTATATCAATGGGCAATGATGATATTGATTATTATGACTTCCGGCAGCCGGCTTAATGCAAATCGATAAATATGCATGATTGTATCCTCCTAATCGAGATAGATAATTGTGATGAAGACCCCTGCTACTCGAAAGGTGTCATGGGTGCTATTCAATGAAATGACATTGACCTCCTACAAAATCGATGTCAAAATGTAAAGGGATATAATGTAGTAATTAGTATAAGCAAAAACTGACAAAGGGTTGATCTGACCAATCCACTGAGTGATGGGTGAACAGTTTCCTGTTAGATAATACATTGTCATGTGCCCCCCCCCCCCCCCCCCCCCCCCACACACACACACAGGCTCCTACGCCTATGGATTCCAATTGATTTTGGTCGGTCCAGACAAAGATACTTGATCCCTTTAAAGTGGAACCAGACGCTGGCATTTTTGCGCACTGTTACTGATAATTGCATAATTCCTATTACTTTCTTAACATTATTTCCTCTTAGTTGTGTATCACTAATAGTGGAAATAATGAACGTTTTGAGACCACTAACATCTGTTTTGACTGACCACTATAGAGGCTGCCATGTTTTTTCAACGGTACCGCATGAAATGTCATCGGAGCGTGCACTAATAACAACAATTAGTTACGTAGCCACCGACAAAGCAGCAGACTCAACAACAGTGGTTACCTAACCTGCTATTTTTAATGCACGCTCAGATGACGTTTCACGCGGTACCGTAGGGAAATATGGCAGCCTCCTGTGGTCAGTCAAAACAAATGTGAATTGCTCCCCCCAAAACATTGATTACTTTCGTTATTAGGGTCACCCAATTAGAGGAAATACTAGAAAACGATTAGAAGTAACATGAATTATGGACAAAAATGCCAGCTTTTGGTTCCCCTTTAATTATGTTTTTATGTACCCGTTTTTCAATTATGTCATCCTTGTTGCATAGATACGAAGATGGTAGTGTTTACCAAGCAATTATAGTGACAATTTAATGGCAATGATATTTAACCAACGACGCCTAGTGGTGATAATGACTCTCTATATTAATATGTTAATAATGATGAAAATAGTAATGCAGATATCAATAACGATAACAAAACGATAACAACAATAACATTTAGAATAAAAAAAATTATTTTGAAGATAAGAATGATCCTCAACAACGATAATTATTGACAAGACAGTATACTGTAACTGTGTCAATTACACATTCTTTGGATAGAAATTATATTTTAACCACATGAATTTTAGTATAGTTCAGTTCTGGCTTAGAGGGCGCTTCGAGAAATAATGTTTTCGTGAGGTAATAAAAACTTAGTGTATATACATTATTACAATTTGAAAGAGTACACCATTTTAAAGACATACTCAACTTTATTTGATCCAGATCGGTTCAGAAGCAGCTGAAATATAAATTAGTATGTCCAATTGGAAGGAATGCTGGGGACCAACTTGTATTAATTTAAGAACATATTTACAAATCTTACACATTTTGAAAATATATCACAATGGTTTTAAAACGTTGTTTTTTATCTCTCTATTTAATAATTATTTTAACCAAATTTACATTCACATTTGTTGATACGAAAATGGTTGAAACTTGATGTGTCTTGAGGGCGCCCTCTCGTGTTAAAAGAATTTTTTTTTTTAAAGGAAACCGCCCTGTAACTTTAAATAACCGTTTATATGTTTTATTACAATTCAAGCATCATTGAATTATAACTGTTAGTTTTTAATGAATACTTACAAGTTTTACTAAAACTGTTTGACCAAAATTGTACCATCCCTTTATGTATAGTCTCTGTATGTATGGGTGTTATGAAATATAACACAAATGACATGACTGGGGTTTTGTTTTTAAAGAGCTTAATTCAGAAAGGCGCTAAATGCACGTTTTCAACTTTCGAGAATAACAGGAAGAAGTTTGCCCAACTTAGAACACATGCTTACGGGAATATGAAATTGGAACGTTCCATATTTTAATTTTGATAGTGTAATTTGTCCTAAAATTTGGATTTCTAGATAGCTACGTAGCTTTTTAATGTACGGATATCGTAAACTTAATTTTCATGAACAGTGGATTTAGCGCCTTTTGGAACTAAGCTCTTCGTTTGTAGACTACCTCGTACGCAGGGGCGGATCTAGCTTTTTGCTAAGGGAGGGGGGGGGGGGGGGGGGTTGGATCTAGCTTTTTGACCCAATGACGATGCGGATACTGTGTGGGTCTGGACACATGATGGCGTTTTTCTATGCACATCACATTTTCACTTGGCAGCCCAAGGGGGGGGGGGGGGGTTAAAGCCCCTAACCCCCCCCCCCCCCCCCCCCCGTAGATCCGCCACTCGTACGACCTTGGATCACTAAACTGAATCCAGTCTCTATCAGGCAATACTTCATATTTTACGAATCATGACCATGGCCATGATTGTGGAAATGGGTCATTTTGAACCAAGGATAGGTATACCATGTATAAAGACAAGTGATGTTACAAGTAGCATTTCATCTTCTTTATGGACATTATAATGTAGCTTTCGCATTCCTTCAGAAAAGTAAATACAAAGCATCAAAATGTAACAACTTAAAATTAATGTAAATACAAAAGAAAGTTGACCGTGAACGTTTCAACGGGAAAAAAGCATGATCAACTATAGAGCACGGATTGTACAGTATGAGGATCCCTGAAATAAGATGAACTACGTAAATCGACATTAATATACAAAGTTCAACACGTTATTAGAAAAGCAAGTGTGTTTATGGGCAATGTTGCGTTTGCTTTCATAATGCAATAACAGGTGTAAGATACGGGAAATATAAACATTTTATATTTAAAAAGTAACGGATTAATACAGACGTTTAAAAAGAATGAACTTGAGACATAGAGTAAGACATAACAATGCAATGAGAAACTAATTGAGAACGATAGATTTCATGAATGACAAAGTGAAATGAGAATGACAAAACACTTGCAGGTGCATCTACATCATCATATGTACAGCCCGTGTCCACACAACACACTTGCGACTGAGGTATGAATAATTATACGTATTCGTGAGCCAAATGGAAACATCTTATTATAAAACCGCGCAATTTTAGTTATTATCGTTATTCGGAAATGTAAACTCGATGTCATTAGGTGGCGCATGTTGCTTGTTGACAGCTTGAAACAGGCATTTTTATTTTTATTTTTATTTTTTGTTTTCATTTTTGTTTCTTTTTTCTTTTTTTTTCTTATCATTATTATTATTTATTATTATTATCATTATTATTATTATTATTATTAATTTATTAATTTATTTATTTGTATCTATTTATTTATTTATTTATTATTATTATTTTTTTTTTTTTTTTTTGGGGGGGGGGGGGGGGGGGCTCGCGATTACGCGCTCGCAAGTTGGTCCCCCCCCCCCCCCCCTCTCCTCGGATAATTCCTGTATTAGCCACTGATGCAATTCATTACTTACAAAGAACTGTATCATTCTGAATTAAATCAATAAAGTTAGCTTACAACTTTAAGACTGTAAAGATTGATTTCGCCTTTATATCTGGTTTAAAGTAGACTCTCATCCTCTGATTCAGTCTCTCGCAGCACGTGTGAACTCGTGGCACGCTCTGTATTCATACGGACATGAATGTGATGCCAATTTGGTAATTGTGTACTGAGGCAATTGACGGCAATCTCACGACATACTTATTGCGTTAAAATGGTTACAAAAACAGTAGCCTGGACGCCTGAGGCGGATTTCTTAAAGAAGAACTTCCCGAGGTCAGTAAAATTGATTTTCCCCTTTTTATGCTTTAGCGTCGTGCTACACAATAATGGTTAACAGTTGCCTCTTATTTATGTTAACAAAATAGCCTTTTTCGTGCATGTTATATAAGGTGCCAAAACGGTTGTTACATGTAGCGGAAGACTTCGCTCCCATTTACATAAACTATTACAACACAGTCTATTTAACCATTTAAGTATAAACATTGGTATTCTTTGCGGAAGACCGGAGCAAAACATAGCAATGAATGCTAGAATTACCGAAATACAAAACCCCAATTTCCTCTGACAATACGACAATATTTTGACGAACTATTGTTTTCTACCTGGTCCCTTTGTTGCAGTTTTTGTAATCCACATTTGTTTTATTTTAATTTCCTCAAAGCTTTTTCCGTCAACACTTTCATATCCTAGAAACCTATTTCTCAACAGATCAGTTACTTCGTTGTACATTTAAAGTTTCAATTCCATTTTCTGCTGATGAATGTATACCAACCTAAAGGTCCTCCTTAGTTTTATGTTCGTAAAAGGTATCATTTCAAAACATTGTAGATACCTGTAAATGCACAAAGGAAGTAAGAAGAAAATGTCGTTTGACTTTCAGAGAGTTGAACATGATATCGCCCATCATGTATGTCATATAGCTCCCTCGTGACAATATGATCCAAAAAATGAATATACACCTACAGTGGGTTGGTTTGATTCTCTGTATTATTTATTGTAAGGCTCTATGTTGCCCATACTGTTTTAATACATGAGTGTTACTTTGCATCCTTACTACACATTCCGGAATTCAGATCCGTAGCCACTTAAGTCGGGTTTGAACCAAGTGACATGTGTATTCATACGCTTGTACGTGCGTGCTCAATGCATGACCACAAGCTCGTTCTGGATTGCCAAATGCCCACCTGGGTGACCATGCATTACAAAACTGAAAAATTACCAAACATAGACTGGTTCAAATAATGCATTCCTTGTATGGTAGCCCAACGACAGGCTATTTAATTAACATACTCCTAATAAATATTATTAAATAATTGTAATCCGACCTAACATGCATTAATTGTTGTCAGTCCGGCTAACCTCAGACAAGCTTTCAGACTGCGATGAACAATATCGGTTAATACGATAGGCATACAATTCGAACGTGCTAGCGAACCAGTCTGTTCGGAGAAGTCATGGGTAATTTCAATACTATTATTCGCCTTAGACCGCTCCGCTAGCCTCGGATGTGTTGCCTGGGCCGGTATTCTCGCGACTGGAAATAGTCTGGGTTGTTGGTCTTTGGTCATAACTATAGGATTTTGTTGGTCATAACTATAGGAATATAAGTCTGATTTGAACAATCCAATCAAGTTTAATGGATCACTTGAATGTCAGGGACGCATTATTAGATGCATGCAGGTATTTATCAAAGACCAAATAGTACCATACGACTGGCCTTAATTCGGAACTTCTTGTATGATCACGATGACGCACGATCTGTGACTCGGATCTATATTTCGATTTTGGGCAATATACACGGTGGATTACTTAAACACCCCGCAGAATATGAGCAAGAGGGATATAATATATAAACTTATTTTTGGAATCATTTATAGTTTTACCATTCCAAAACACCTTTTCTTTACAATGCTCTAGGAGAGGAACTACGTCAAATCAAAAGTGTGTGTGTGGGTGAGAAAGAAAATTAATTACAGTACGGCCTGACGAATGAAAGACTTCTTTCATTCTTTAAGATGTGTGGGCGTCGGTTATTTCAGAATAATAACGATTTTGGCGGATACTTTAAGTAACTTGCCACATTTTAATTTTCTCCCTAAAAGGTTGGAAAGCATCCAGATGAGTGAAATATACATTTGTACAAGTTATATAGCAAATCAATATCATGTTATGGACATAATTACGGTACGCAAAAGGTGATGTAAAGATGTGTATAACATCAATTGAAATCGAGTATGGTCGCAGAATACATCGAAATAAGCCGTAGATGGCGGGCAACATAATTAACCGAAATCCACTATTGACCAGGAAAGAAGATAGTAAGCTTAGACTTTTTGTCACCGTTCAATCCGATCAATATTACAGGTTATAATTGAAATACATTTAGTACGGAATTAAACATTGGGTAATGCATTTAATCCACATTGCTGCTATCTACCCACAAGACAAAAGGGTAATTGACTATGAAACCCAAGCAAACCCGAACTCATCATTTGTTGTGTATAAGGGTATGTAACAAAATGAAATGTTGAACACAAACGAAGGCTAAACATTGTTTTGAGAAAATTGCAACGAACTGAAATTGTGTGTACAAAACCTACGGGGAGTTGTCCACAACTTTGCCAGTGTTGCCAATTGGAGTCTCTCGTAGAAAATGGCTATTTCCACGGGGTCATAGTTTTCTTATTTCTTGACCTATCGTGTTCAAACTTTTAGAGACTACGGTATTCATCTTGTTTAGTGTCTTTAAGTGCAAACAATGAATATAATCGGAGTTTAATTTCCCTTTGAATTAGCCTGTAGCTCCCTAATATAGAAGATCATCTTGGGCTTTGTATGCTCCTCTGGGAGTTGAGATGATGCGCAGGATAATTGTGCGGGTTGTAACTTTAACTAACGATCAAGGGTAATAATGCACCTCTGAATAAGGCACCTAGATACAATCATGGCGCGCTGTAAATGCTATGATATAGTATTATCAATATTAATAATACATTATGTGTGCTGCATCAATCCATTATCTTAGCCAGAAACTCTCATGTTGCTACGCATCCGGAAGTTATCTGAGACAAATGAGTATCTTTACATGGAAAATGTTGCATCTTGCCATACGTTACCATACGTCTTAGTTACGTACTTGCTATAGTGCCAATATATTTAATTCAATATTAAAGAATTGCTAATCAAATCCGATTTGTTTTTTAATGGGTATAATCTGGAATCCTGAATTAAATACTCATTTGGATATCGTGATAATCCTGTAAAACAGGAGTACGGAATGTTGGCATAGATGTATTAGTTTCCTGTATATCACTAATTATAAATGAATAATTTAACTCATATTCTTCTACAGTACGATTATGTTTATTGTAGTACACGGTTTTATAGACAAGACGAAATGTATTTCATGCCTTTTAGTTTTATAACTAAAATATGAAATTTTGAAATTTTGTATCTTTTTGTGTAATGTAATATATATCTACTTTTAGTAATAAACGTTACAAGTGCACTCGAATTATGTACTGTATGTATGGATGAAATACAAGAAACCAATTGAGATTTTGACCTTATAAGAACAGCGCCAGCTACGTGTACATTGACTATACACGATTATATAGAGCAGTACGTAAGGCAGACAAAATACAGACCACAGTCGAATGTATAATGAATTATAATATAAGTATGAAATACGCATTGCACTAAATTGGTACACAGTTGAAAGTATCCCAGATCGAGAGATTCAAATCCGAACACTTCAATCATAATAATGAAATAGAAATTCGGAGAACCGAAACCAGTACCAGGGGTAATCCTCGTGTGAGCTACAACTAGCGGCACTGTTCTGGGATGAAATCTTATTCTGTAAAAAAAATAATTAATAATCACATTACAATTTGTCCTTTTGCGTTAATTGGGATCGAAGGCGCTGCGCTCAGTTTAAATGGATACGGATTATAGTATGTGTAAAGGCGGAAATGCGCTTTATACTGTTCGAGCGTACTATTATCAGTTGATTATTAAGTGTTTATTGCCGTAAATCCGAGAGACGGCATGCTTAGCTGAAAACAGTCAGCAAACTGCAGATACATATCATACGAGTATGTGAAGGACAACGAATCATTTAAAAAATTAAAATCATGTACATATAGCAGGATAATTTTTGGCTCCTGCCCATGATCATTTTAGGAAGAAAAAAAATTATCCACGTAAATAGGAGAATCGTAGACATCGATCTAAAGCGGCATATCATTTGTTGTTTAACTCTTTGAGTGCCAAGGTCGCATTTTTGCGAGTTACAATACACACAAATGCCATAGAGCATTAAAATCCCTGGCATGTTAAAGGGGTAGTACAGTTTTTGTAAGGCTGAACTTTAGTAACCAAAACCTGCACAGTAACATTACAAACTAATAGTTATAACTCGACCATGCTCGAAAGGTTTACAAAATTACAAATGACTAAGTAAAAAGCCTGTTATCATTCAAAAAGAGCCATTAAAACACAAGAGGTCGCTCTCTAAAAAGGCATTGGTTTCAACCATTTTTCATACAAAATTATGCATGTGATGTTTTATTCAAATAATTATTAAATAGAGAGATCATCAACAACTATTTAAAAACCGCTTTTGAACATTTTTGAAAAAGTGTAAGCATTTTTTAATTTTATTTTTTTTAATCATCGAATAAATTTGGGGCCCAAATGTATTACGATTAGATATATTTATTGATATTTCAGCCATTTCGGAACCGATTTCGACCAAATAAAGTTTATTCTGCCATTACAATTACACGTTCTTTCAAATTCGACACTCAGTTTTTCATTACCTCACACAAAAATTGTGTTGTGCAGCGCCCTCTCTACCAAAACTGAACTACCCCTTTAAGAGTTAACAGACGTACTGTACGCAGTGTAAGAGTATCACAGGGAGCAGCACATCTATATTTAATTCAAGTATGTGAGTAATAATGTATTAATAATGTAATATGTAATCATGTAACCAAAACATCCATAGGGTATATGTGACATGCCGAGTTAATAGAAAAATATTGACTCTTGGCTATTTATCCGGCGTATACCGAGGTGAAAGCTTTTTGCCGAAGGCTGTCAGGTGATTTTTAATTTGTTTTACCAAGAACGGGGTAACGGTCTTTTAGACAAACATTGTGTGACGTAATAAGTAGGTGACTTTGAATGGAAATATAAGTGTCATATTTGTACTGCTGTTTTTGTAGGGTATCATTATTTTTGTATCCCATTTTCACTTCAGTAGTTTGCTAAAGAAATGCCTTCTGCGTGTCAGGAGTCAGGAAGAAAGTTATCTATAGTATCTATTGTATAACAAAAGTTATCTATAGTATCTATTTTATAACAAAAGTTATCTATATTATCTATTGTATAACAAAAGTTGTAACACTTGCACGATGTACAAAAAAACTAACATATATTTTAATAATCAATCATTTTTAATCATTACCTATGTTGCAAACAAATCTCAATTGAACCTTACTAGATATAGAATCATAGGCGTAGTAGGCAGTGGGCTGGGGGCTGGGGGCTACAGCCCCCCCCCCCCCCCCCCCGAGTTCTAAAAAAACGTCCATATTCGGGCAAAATGTACCTCACATTCTGGTAAAATATGACATTTGGGGGCAAAACAAACCATGTCGTATTTGGGCAAAACCATGTCATATTTGGGCAAAAACATGTTTTGTTGGAAACGAGAATAAAATTGAAATTAAAAAATTGAAATTGAAAGAAACCAGGCACATCCGCGAACACATCCGAAACTGTGCCGGATGGGCCCGGCTTCTGACATGTTGCATCTGTAACAGGTGAATCAACCTATTAAGGAAATGTGGAAGCACTTGGAGGGACATAATTATTATCCCTGTTTTTCCGTGTTAAAATCAGTTAATTATATGGATCAAACAACAAGAAAATTAACCGTGTTCAACACAGCTTCAACAGGGATAGATAAATGAAGAGCCAGACCGCTTGACATTTGGTATATATAGGTCTGAGCTACTATTCAGCGAGCTTCGGTTTTCCGGATTAGTACATTCATTTTTTGTTTAATTAACAATATTTCGCTGAGCTTAGCTTTGGATGTTAAACTCGTTTTCTTTGTTTTGCGGCTAGTTACAATATTATTAGGCCAATATCGTTTTAAACATAATAGTACCGTATATGCCGATATATATACTCGAATTTACTGGAAACACGTACAATGCATGTATAATTTATATGCAACAACGATTATACTTTCAGCGTGTGCATTGGCAAATTATTTCCAATCTAGGAAGACAAACATCAGACCCATTTTACAAAACGTCGGTTTATATGTCAGGTCGACCTTGGCATCGCTGTCTGATTATAGATGTTCGCCGATGCTATTTGAAATGTTTGATATCAATTTGCCGTCCAGAAATACGATTGATCGATGGCTGTGTTTATACGAGGTCACAGCCCGAAGCAGTTTCCAATGCAAAATCGGGAAAAGTATCTTTATTTACATCACTTAGTCCAGATGGACGTAAGGTGACGAAATGTAGCCCAAGTGGCCTAGATATTTGTATCATTATTAGTTTATTTCTATTAGTAGTAGTATTAATAGTAGTAGCATAATTAGTATTACATATATCTATCAGTAGTAGTATTAGTATTATCACTACTATCATTAGTTGTATTATTATTATTATCATTACTATTATTAGTAGTATTATTACTATTTATTATTAGCCTAATCATACATTTCGTATTTTGCACATTTTTATAATTGTATTGTTATTAGTATTATTATTGTTAGTATTATTATTACGGACTTCTTTACACAATAAGACCTTTAAATGATAACAATATTGAAACATGTATGTTCTATTTGTTTGTGAAATCTATACACAAATTACTGAAACATCTAAAAATAGGCACAGTGAAGTAGATTAAACCGTGGCATTTTGTCTCACATTATTACCTAGGAATGTTGAAGCTATACTTTCAGTAAAATACCATACTGTACCGTACTATCACTATAAAATGGATTTATTAACTTGTTTGACTTGTGCAAAAAGGGTCAATAGAATGTGTATTTCCGTGATCTGATACCGTATGTCTACTGAGTGATGTGAGAACATTTTCATGGTAAATGGAAGTCACATGACCGAGTATAATGAGCGAAGGTGGAAAAATGATCTTTACTTTCCCATTGCACTTACTGTATACACAGTTTAAATTATCCCATGGAGATTTCCAGATTCAAGCACTTCAATCATAAACTATTTTATAACGAATGAGAAATCCAGAAACCCGAAACTTGTTCCATGCTTCCATCGGCATCCAAATGCAACCAGGTATGTGAGAAGAGCTAGAGTCCAAGTAAATTGTGTGGATAAGATTTGTATAATGGTACTAGAGTATCCTTTAGTCATGTTAATTGGAAAAGTTCCATATTTTATCCTGGCGAAAGGCTTCAATGGCCATCTGCGTCACGTGACCCTTTTTGCCAAGAGCGGGGAGTCGGGGATTACGTATCGGACTATTTTTGGATTTTAAAAATATTTTTGGATAGCACAGTTTGGGTTTGGAGGATGCATCAATGCATAATGCAAAATGTGTGAGTACATGACAAACTATCTGTCATTCTATTTGAAAAAGCAGTGATTTCAAAGACAAAGCCTAACTTGTTTGATCAAAATCGGTTCAGAAACAACTGAAATATCCATAAGTATATCCATTGGATATGTTGAACCCCAACATTTATTCGATAATTCAAGAAAATACTTGTAATGCTTAAACATTTTCGAAAATACCAATGAGGCTTTAAAAAAGTTGTTCATGATCTCTCTATTAAATCATTACTTTAACCAAACATCACATTCTCAATGTTAGATACGAATGGAATGAAACTCCCAGGTGTCTAGAGGGCGCCCTCCTGTGTTATTGGCACAGAAATACAATATACATTAAATACTAGAACCCCAACTGAATAAGCGTATAGCGTTTTAACCACAGAGATAGGCCACACCTTTATCAGCAAGTTTTTGAAAATACGCACCGAATGTCATGCAAATGAGGTAGTACGTCAGATTTTTTTCATTTGAATAAATTATCAGACGTGGATTCATTGGATAAATTAACACATTACGCAAAAAGCTAAAGTAATTACGCATTGCGCACTTGCAGTTGCCATGGCATTTAAACACGCACTTCTCAGCAAAATTGCGCTTCATAATACCAAAGACGCTTAAGTATTCTAATTCATCTCTATTATTTTAATTACGCGCAGTACTAACAGTTACGCGATGTCATGTATTTAATTGCGCACAGTCAAGAAACAGGGGATTTCCCTACTAGGATCAAAATATTGTTTTTCATTGTGACGTCATAACAGAGGCATACCATAAATTCGTGCGTGATAAAAAAAGACGCTTAATGGAAAGACCGACCACTGTGCAATTATCCTGTACAAAGTGAATGGGCAGAGCGCGATGTACAAAATTAACACGCACGTTGATACGCAGGCTTTTCATTATGACGTCACAATAACAATGTTTACTTCGCCTGACTAAAAATAACTTCAAGATGACGTGATAAAGTTTGACGACCCCAAATTTGCATATCGCGCGTGAAATTTGCTTAGCGCACAATTTGCGCGTACAATTATAAAGAATTAAATAAAGACAGTGCGCGGACTGAGCGCGCATTAACATTATAACACGCGAGTAGCCATTGCCATTTTTCTCTACACGGTAACAAATCTTTAAATTTATAAAATATGTTTCTCACAGCTTTGATTTCAATTGTAAAATCGCTATCGACTATAATTTTTAAATATTTTTCTTATCATGAGGATAATATTAATTCTACATAAAAACATATCCCTAAAGGTTACTAAGGTCTACCCTAAGCTGTTGCTCAATCTTCATGCTAGCCTGATTTGCCGAGTATTTGTAAGTACAGTTTGATCCTTATTTTCTTTTGAATTCTTACGAAAGAAGGGGACATCTGTTCCAAAAAAGCTATCGACTATAATTTTAAAATGTTTTTCATTAATAAAAATGATACAAATACAGTGATATAATAAATCCCATATGGTTACTAAGGTCTGGGCTTAAGCTCGATTTGAATCTTCATTCTGTTTGAAGGGACATCGCTGCGCGACCGCTAGTGAGCTGTCTTGTAATTCTACAGTCTTTGGTGATAATTGTGAAGTTCGCGCCCGCGCATTATTATGAATGAATTTACGCTAATATTACCATGGCAGCCAATCGAATTAACATAAAAATCGGTGGTTCTCTTCATTAAAAATTTGGCCAACTTCCATTTTGAGTTGGGGGGGGGGGCCTGGTTATTGGGTTATTGGCTGTTTTTCTTTTTTTATAACAGCCTTTTATTAAACCTAGCCATTTACATGTTTGTTTGTTTTTTCTAGCATTCGAGCAAAATTGAGTTATAAATATTAGTTTTAATGATACCATACAAGTTTTGGTTAATTAAATAAAGTTTGACCAGCACTGTAAAGTATACTATCCCTTTAACCGCCCTGGGCCGTGCAGTGGTAGAAATAAAAACTGCCGCTGTATGATAATATATTGTTCGTCTAACCACGTAACTACGTTATAATAGCTTGTCTATGATTTCATATCTGAATATCTCTCTTTTCATTGATTTAAATGAACATGAAGGTATGTCTCAACTTCACTGAATGATAATCTTGACTTATGGTATTTGAATTTGAAAGAAAAATCGAGTATAATGAATAATATTAACGGTATGTCGGATTACAAAAACATTTTTTAAAAATACAATTATACAATCAGAAGAGATTTAAATATTGATATCGATTCCGTTATGTGCCTAGGTCAAATTTGATTTGCAGTGAACAATGTAGAATATAAACTTTAAATCTGAGCAATTAGATACAATATAAATATAAGTATACTGTATGAAATGTATTTAACTATATTTATCATTATACATATAATTTGAAGAGAAAACTAAAATCTGGCAAAATGAAAGCAATGCTGCATGCTTGTTTGATCAGGGTGACGTCATTATTCATGTTGATGTCTTAATTATTCAACCTGGATTGGGCGATGATTGTGACCGTGTAATGTATATATATGTTTTATTCATGTTAATTTATATCTGCCCTTATAAATTCGTGTTCATGTCCTTTTTAATTTGGTATAATATTTGCTGTTGATAAAGTGACTTTCATCCGATATTAATCAATATGATTTTAAACGGCGCTCTAAAATGTCAAGATATAACAAGGTAAAAGACAAATCTAGAAGCTCCAGGTGTTCCGGTCTACACTGATGAATTATAATGTCAAATTTGTAATAAACAAAAAATATGATTTAGTGTGTTGAATCAAAGGCAGAACACATTAAAGGGATAGTTTAGTTTTGGTAGAGAGGGCGCTGCACATCACAATTTTTGTGTGAGGTAATGAAAAACTGAGTGTCGAATTTGAGAGAACATGCAATTTTAATGGCAGAATAAACTTGATTTGGTCAAAATCTGTCCAGAAACGGCTGAAATATCAATGAATATATCTGTTCTTATAATTATTTGGGGCCCAAATAATTAGATTAATTTTTCAAAAAATTAAAAAAATGCATACACGTTTTCAAAAATATTCAAAAGCTTTTTTTAAATAGTTGTTGATGATCTCTCGATTTAATCATGATTTCAATAAAACATCACATGCATAACTTTGTATGAGAATTGCTTAAAACCAATGCCTTTTTAGAGAGCGCCCTCTTGTGTTTTAATGGCTCTTTTTGAATGATAATGGGCTTTTTACTTAGTCGTTTGTAATGTTGTATACCTTTCGAGCATGGTGGAGTTATAACTATTAGTTTATAATGTTACTTTCCAGGTTTGGTTACTAAAGTTCAGCCTTACCAAAAATGTACTACCCCTTTAATTTTCTGTAGAACATTGTCTATTAATGTTGAAGTAGCATAATTGGGCTCGATATCTAGATATATTTTTTGGCTGCTAGACATAATTAGCATCGGAAGAGCAATGAAGAAACGGTAATGTAAAATGCAAACTAAAATGATTAGACATGTATATCAACATGCAGTACGACACAAATTTTATCGTGTAATCGTTGTGATTACACACTATACATGTACATCTCGATATCCCTGGTCCAATTCATTGTCCATCTATTACTTATAGGGAATTAGATCGAAATCGTGATAGAGAAAAGATGATGCCAACTAACAGCAACATGATTCCCGCACGATTCAATACTCCCCATTTCATTGTGTTTGTATAACCAATATACAATGATATAGCATTGACATCATTAGCTAAAGAAGGGCCTCCGTATTCCATCAGCCTTTTCCCCAACGAATTTGCCAGGGAGAAAGTAGTCCGTCACAACGAACTTGACCTAAGGGTAAAAAACACATTACTCGATTGCGCACAACTCTTTTATTAGCCAAGTGTATTATATGATGGAGATTATTTGTAACGGTCCCACAAACGTCCTAAAGCCTGTGTCACATATCTCCGGATAGTTTTAACGAACGCCCAACGGTGAGCAAAATTGTCAATCCGTTCGTCTCCGTTCGTATGCGTTTCTTGTTCGGCGAATGCGTTCCTTGTCAAGCTATGTCCGTTGTTTTATCCGGCCGAAATTTGTATTCATGTAGCAATGGAGACAAATTTCACCACCGAATAATTCGATTTCGCAAATGTTTCTATCTGTCGGGCATCCGTTTACGATATCCGGTGATATGTGACAGTACCCTAATGCAGATGCTGAAATCCAATAACGATTGTGATGATCGTGATGTTTGTTTTTTTCGTAGTCAGCCAAACCCACAGCACGGGAATCACTTCTAAATTGATTCGACATCTGAAATTGGTATTTCCCCTAGATTTAATATTGTTACTTCACTTCAAAAAGGAGGATTAGAAAGGATTGTGGCTTGTTTACAAACGTTGCATAGTATTCATTACAATATATATTATGATATACTTACGATTTTTATTGCTCGTAAATTTAAGTTAATTTTTGTATTGAGTGTTAATTGAAGTGTGAATGATTTTCCATGCTAAATCCTATTTGCCTTGCTAATTTTCATTGATATTATTATCATATTTCTGGTTAGTTTGCCCTATATTTGAAATAATGTATACAACAAAGCAGAATCACTTTGTAATTCAATGGGCAGATTTAAATTGATTGTCCTCGTGATTTGTTAATTAGTGTTAGAAGTATTCTTGACATGTTAATTAGTGTTAAATCAGTATTCATGACTTGTTAATTAGTGTAAGATTAGTATTTGATGTTCAAACGTTTGTATTATTCACTTTCTATCTTGTTGATTTGTTACCATTTTGACTTTGTAAGCAACCACTGGAACTGGGACGGAAGGCTTTTGGCCACAGTTATTCAGTTAACTTTTTCCAAGCCCTGGCATTCCAGTGGTTGCAATTTCCTTACTTTGTACACTTTCATGTGTATTTGATTTGCCGAATAAAATAATAATAATAATAATAATAGTAATTCCTCGGACATATCCCTAAGTTGATTTGTGTCAAGTTTTGACCAGAAGAACAACAAGCACGATGGATTTCTAGCATCGTTGGTAGAGCACCGGTCCAGCAATCCTCAGGTCTCGGTTTCAAATCCCGTTTTGTACAATTTGATTTATATACGTATAAATTTTTGGTCAGTTTCCCTATGCTTGAAATGTTTGTTTCTGTGAGATTTAATGTGGCTGTGTTTATGTACGTGTGAGTTAAATGGGTAGTACAGTTTTGGGCTGAGCTAATTTAGTAACTAAAACCTGCACAATAACATTAAAAACTAATAGTTATAACTGCACCATGCTCGAAAAGTATAGAAAATTACAACCATTTGTCATACAAATGTATGCGTGTTAAATAGAGAGATCATCAACAACTATTTTAAAACCTCTTTTGAAAACTTTTGAAAAAGTGTAAGCATTTTAATTTTTTTTTTTAATCATCGAATATATCTGCTTGGCCCCAGATTTATTATACGATCGGATATATTTGATCAAATAAAGTTTATTCTGCCATTAAAATTGTATGCTCTTTCAAATTTTACTCTCAGTTCTACATTATCTCATAAAAAATTATTTCATGCAGCGCCCTCTATATACCAAAACTGAACTACCCCTTTAATGTATGTTTGAGTGTGTGTCTCTGTGATTGATGCGTGTGTTAAGTTTGATGGATTAATTGACACCCGTCTCCATGTTATCCGTACGTCATAAGTGCAAACGCAGGCATTTTTGCTCACTTTTACTGATTTGTGCAAAAGTAACGTCACTTCTAGTCGTATTTTTCCTCTTGGGTTTCACTAATAATGGAAACAATCCAGGTTTTTTAAACCACTATCAACTGTTTTGACTGAACAATGGAGGATTACATGTTTTCCAACCGGTATTGCATAAAACGTCATTTGATTGACACTAACAAACGCGGGTTACATAACCCCTGACAAAGCAGCGGATAAATATTATTGCCCACTTGTATTAAGCCCTCTGCATTCGGATCGGTTCAGTTTTCAGTGCCTCGCGACACACATTTTGCCAATCGAGAGACAGTCGGATGCCAGTTGGGGCCGATTCAACACGATGAATCGGATCCGACCGACCGGGCCCAACTCTAGCTTGATTGAAACCAGTCGGATCGGGTCGAGTCGGCTCTGTCTGCAGAGGGCTTTAGAGCACGCATAGATGCACTCAGATGACGTTGTATATGATACATCTAAGCCCGGCGCAGACAGAGCCGACTCGACCCGATCCGACTGGTTTCAATCAGGCTAGAGTTGGGCCCGGTCGGTCGGAGCAGATTTATCTTGTTGAATCGGCCCCAACTGGCATCCGACTGTCTCTCGACTGGCAAAATGTGTGTCGCGAGGCACTGAAAACTGAGCCGATCGGAATGACAACCAGTCGAGTCGGCTCTGTCTGCGCCGGGCATTAAGCCCAGCGCAGACGGAGCCGACTCGACCTGATCAGACTGGTTTTCAGTCGGAACGGTGCCATGTGCGTTGCCTCGCGACTCCCATTTTACCAGTCGGATACAAGTCTGAAGCCAATTGGGGCCGAGTCGACGTGTTGAATCGACTCCGACTGATCAAGTCCGACATGTAGCCTAAAGCCCGGCGCAGACAGAGCCGACTCGACCCGATCCGACTGGTTTTCAGTCAGGCTAGAGTCAGTTTTGCTCAGTCGGAGCCGATTCAACATGTTCAAATTCAAAATTCAAATTCAAATTCAAATTCAAATTCGTTTTATTTCATTTTTCTCAGAACATAATATCACAAAATATTGATTTACAATTCAGTACATAATACAACGAAAATATTGATTTACAATTCAATACATAATATAACAAAATATTAATTTACAATTCAGTACATAATATAATGGAACAAAATGAGCTTATACAGCAATATAATATATTATACAATAACGTAATCCATTTTAAGCAAACAAAATAAACAATCCTTTTTCTTTTTTTATATCATGGACTGAAAAAAATGGAGGGGTCCACTGAAAAGCATTGCTTGTAAATTGTGGATCCCTCAAAAAAAAATCAAGCACAACGAGCAATTACAATAATACATATACAGTGCGAGTCAAAAAAAAAAAAAAACCGGACTTTGATTGCTTATAAATCCAGAAATCTAGAAGTATAAATGTTGATATTGGTATCATGTTACAGCTTGGGAAATTGCCTTTAAAATGATATACCATACACTCTGATCACTTCACGCTTCACCGATCGCGACCTAATTATCCAAAGGCATGCAAAACTACCCGTGTCCAAGTTTTCAGTGTTCTTGTTTTGTGAATGGTTGCATCTGTTGTTTGATTTTCAAAGATAACTTCATCCTAAAAATGTCATATTCATGGCCCCCTTCAACACTTCAAACATGAAAAACATTGGCAACCAGCTGGTATTTGTTTTGATTCACCAAAGGATATTCTTGAAATGCACTTTTGAAAAGAAAACGGTAAACAAACGCATTCATTTATGATAAACACAACCAAAAGGTCCTCCCTAATCAAAACATCGTAACTTTTTAACAAAAATGTTTTGAGCAAAATAACTTGGCAGGATTGTTTCTACACTTATTCACTAACTTATTTGTGAAAATTAAAGTGGTCCTCTTATTCATGCATGAGTGAGCACACAATAAAGACAATATTTTCACTTTTCAAAAGTCACGTGACTCTTGTGACTTTAGAAAAGTGACAATTTTGTCTTTAATGTGTGCTCACTCATTCCTGACTCGACGGATAAATATCATTTTCACACAGAAGTGATTCAATAAGTGTAGAAACAATCCTGCCAAGTTATTTTGCTCAAAACTTTTTCGTTAAAAAGTTACGCTATTTTGATTAGGGGGGACTTACTTTAGTTTGTTGTGTTTAGAACAAGATTAGGGCAAACTTGGACACGGGTAGTTTTTGCATGACTTTGGATAATAAGTTCGCGTTCGATGAAGCGTAAAGTGATCAAAATGTATGATATATCATTTTAAAGGCAATTTCCAAAGCTTTAATCTGATACCAATATCAACATATATATGTTCATAATTGTGGATTTATAAGCTATCAAAGTCCGGTTTCGTTTTTTTTTTGACTCGCATTGTAGAAAAGAAAGCAAAAATGACATACACAAATGAGGTGCAAGCTCATTAAAAAAGTAGTTTTATACATATTCTGTTATGGAAGCCTATACGAAGAATCAGAACGATGAAAAGACAAGACAACACACAAGACTACATAAAAGACACACGCCAATAAGACCAATAAGGACAAATAGGACCGGGTCTATGTAAGGCCAACTGTTATGCTGCTGGATGATTAAACTTGGCTACAAGGTAAATAAAAAAATATGAAAATAAAAAATATAAATAAATATTCCGAGTGCAAGGATGATGACTAATTCATTTGTAGCAAATGAATAAAGAAAAGTCAATAAAGAAAATACATCAATTTACCTGCGTATTATAAGAATTTAAGAGAAACAATTTTAGTCTGCTTTTGAATGAGTTCAAAGATAATGCATTTTTAATATCTTTAAAGAATTCCAAAATGTTGGACCATTGTACATTAAAGTGTTTTTGTTGAATCGGCATCGAATGACCTCTGACTGGCAGTTGATTGACAAAACCGGAGTCCTGAGGCAACGCATACTGAGTTAATCAGGCCGAAAAACAGTCGGTTCTGTCTGCGCCGGGCTTTAGATAACATCTTGAATCGGGTC
>JBAMJV010002563.1:135000-205000 GCA_037951105.1 Echinarachnius parma | reverse complement strand
TCTACTGAAGACCACGATATTATTACTGTACTTTATCGAACAATCTATTTATGAAGAGCTTAGTTCCAGAAGGCGCTAAATCCACTTTTTCATACAAATTGAGTTAACGATTTTAGTCCATTAATAAGCTACGTAGCATTCTCGAATCCCACATTGTAGGACAATTTACACAGTAAAAAGTCAAAATATGGAACTCTTATTTTAATATTCCCATACGAATGTGTACAAAGTTGGACAAAGAAAGTTGCTTTCCTCTAAAGTTGAAAAAGAAGATCAAATGCTTTTTGGAATTAAGCTCATCATATCATACACCTTTTATTTCATACGATGTGGATCAGATACTTCATGCATAACACGTGACCACTATGATCCAATCAATAATCTTAGATTGACATGGCGTCTTTCCATTTAGATGCAACTTGAATGAACTCAGAAGTTCGTATACCTTCTGCACCCATGTTTTATCAGTTATATCATATTTAGACTAATTTGTCCATGATAGTATATCGGTTATTACTCTCTGCACCTTGTTGCAAAAGTAAGATCAAACCTTGGGAGTTCTGTATCTTCAATAAACAACGGATTTACTTGATAAATCAAAAATACGACGGCTATCATAATTGATAATCGCGCGGGTGATATTGGCAATGCGAAGATGTATAACGTGTATATTGTGGCGTTGATACTCAACACCAGTTTATCAATCACATTTTTGAGACTTTGTGTTATTTTCTGTATTTTGTGTTTATAGTCAACGAATTATAAGTGACATGTACACACGCACGCACGCACGCACGCACGCACGCACGCACACACACACACACACACACAGACAGACGTATCCTTTAGACGATTCTTCGCTGGAAAATTATTACAGCTAACGAGCCAGCTGATTGGCGAGAAATTGGCGTAAGTAGAAATTCACCCGCGGCGCCATGTCTTGATCGTCGTGATCGACGGTTCGCAATAATTCAAGGGTTATGAAAAGACTAACGGTCAAAGGAACTAGGTGAGGGCATATTTTCACTGATACACTTGTTCTCGTGTTCTCGAATTGGGCTTCATGGGGAGAAATTATGCCAAACATTTAGTGCACGTATTTTGTTGACGTTAACTCATTTTCGTGTACATACATGTAATATCATTGATATACAAGCATACGTGTTTATCTCTTGTAAACGATTTCAAGCTTGTTCTTAATTTTTTTTAAATGGTCGATAGTTTGAGCTTAAGTATTCCTTGTGGTTATTCTGTTGTCAACTTACAATAAACTGTCATCTTGGGTCTGAACTAATTACGCGATTAAAACAATGAGAATATTAGAGATATATGTAATACCCTTTATCAAGCTGACAAAAATATTATTTATACAATGAATATATTACAACGGTTACTAGATGGTTGCTGAATATACGATTCTTGGAATTGAATCATATTTGGATTGTTTTGACCCTATAGAATTCATGATAACAACAATAATTTTTTCTCTACGTCCATTTAAAGGTCATCATGGTCATAAGCTGCTTGTTCGCGGACCAACAGAATCATCGTCATAATAAGAAAGGAAGGCAAATCACAAACATTTAACTAAAACCAATAAAGGTCATCAAATACTCGAAAATTGCTTTCGATACAAAAAAATGTAGATAAATACAAAATACAAAAATAAAAACAAGGCCAACTGACCAGAGAAGGCTCCGCAATACAGATTCTGAGCTTTGTCAATAAGCTATCATTACTTTGTGTAGGACCATAGTTTAGGACAACAACGCTTTGATTGTTGTCATGGCGATTGTAAATGTGGTAAGATTTCCATTATGTCCTATTAGTGCAACATTAAAACAGGTTTTACTCGTACCCTATAAAGATAATAAATAATTGATAGAACGAATAACATACATGCAATTAAGGTAATTCTTTTGACAGGAGATGGTATACTTAAAGAAGAAGCTTCCCCACCTACAATTTACTTTTGATTATGTTCTCTACACATTATAACATAATTTCATTAGATTATAATTATCAACGTTGTGTGAATGATTTTGTGTTAATGATGTCCCGCCTTTTCATATTGTCAGCACAAACTTCACCACACTGTGACTGCAGTATGAAACATCTACTAGTATTGTCTCAAGCATGTCAATTGTTTTTATTCGTTTAAGATCAATTTGTCTTTTTTACTAAATTGTCAAGAACATGGTAAACATGTTTGATTTTTACTCGTAATATTGCGTGTAATGACAAATTCTTTATCACCAATGGTCTGTTTCAAACAAAATACACTATCAATCTTGGCGATGTGTTCATGTTTTAATTTCCTCCGGGCAAGATTCTATCGACTCGCAATATATATGCACTACTAGGAGCTGTTTGTGATGCCATGGGCGATGAAAAACAACAAATTCAATTTTCACGGTTGAAGCATGTGTAAAGAGAATGGAATTTCGTGACTCGAAAGGCCCCACGCATGAGTTGAATGGACTCACGAGCTTTCACATATTTATTTTTGACTGGGGTGAAACGGTGGCGTATCGAGCAAAACGTTTTGCTCGACTGTTGAAGGTTATTTTGAGGGAACGAAGCGACATATAGGTGTGTATGAGTGTGCGATGGGTATACCCTTCTCATTGGTAGGAACTTGCGGTATTGAAGACGAGCTTTTAGAGTGCTAAACACACGACACCCGAGAATGTCTTGTTTGATGACCGCAACTTGTTTTTTTTAAGTAGGCTTGTTTGCGTTTAACTCAAACAAACAGCGCATATTAATAAATGCGAGATGCAGCTTTGCACCCCAATCATCGTTACCGTGAAACAACAAGAAGTAGAAAGAGGGGAAGTATAAAAGAACACGACGATGTACAGTAGGAAGACGAAATGAAAAATAGATGGACAAGAAGAAGAAGAAGAAGAAGAAGAAGAAGAAGAAGAAGAAGAAGAAGAAGAAGAAGAAGAAGAAGAAGAAGAAGAAGAAGAAGAAGAAGAAGAAGAAGAAGAAGAAGAAGAAGAAGAAGAAGAAGAAGAAGAAGAAGAAGAAGAAGAAGAAGAAGAAGAAGAAGAAGAAGAAGAAGAAGAAGAAGAAGAAGAAGAAGAAGATATGAATGAGAAAACAATTAAGAGACATATGTCCAGTTTCAATTACTTTTTTACTTCAGTGTGACTTTTTTTTCCAACAATAATGAAATGGAAACCTGAGTTATCAATAAGTCAGATTACATTTTGTTTAAACGCACTCACACATCCGGATTTTTCCTCAAACGCTGACTCACTCGCTCGTTATTATTATTATTATTGCATTATTTGTGTAAACACTATTCTGCTCGTGATTTGCTTACTAAATAGCTGAAGCTTTGGAAGCAGATTTTTGCTAAGGATCCGTAAATATAGATTATGCACATAGATGTAGATCATTGATTAGCCAATGATTACTACTTATCTTGCAAAAGCAAGGGGGATACTGATTGACTCAACATACACATTGACAGTGTCATGTGAATTAATTTATTAGCATGTATGAAAGCAATTATTTCGCAAATGCCCTATATAAAAGGTAAATGTAGAGACGAGCATTTTAACTAGTACATCATTTTGCCTGGATTACATTTTGAAATATAATCGATAGTGAATGAATAGCGTGAAACATTGGCAAGAGTTGTTACAACTGAAACGTTTTTTCCAAAACAAACTATTCCAAAACGGATTTTTGTGTTTTCTTCATCAGAAAATAACATTATAGTCTTGGCATTTGCCATGATAAACGGCTATATAAGTTGGTAAGCTAGCCTAGTTTTTACTTACTTTTGATTAATTTAGCCCGTTTTAGCGGATAAGCGGTGCACAGCAGGTACTTTCTATTTGTCTTTATAACCTATCACTTCTAGCATGTCTGCATAAAACAACGATATTATTCATATTTATAAATTGGACGGGGTATTGACACTGAAACAATAACATACTATGACATTGGCCCGGGCAGCATTTCAATCCGTCCCCCGATCATGCATCAACTGATATTGCGTCATTGATTTTGTTTCACGTGGCAACATCATGCAGTACGTGTTCTATTATATGATATTGCTAAACGAACGATATGAGGACCATCGGCGATGGGTGATGATTCTTCGCCTAAAGGTTGCTGTAGACAGCTACATATACACCCCCTGATATCTCTGGAACACGGACGTGTACACTCGTTCGTCAGTTGTAATGTCCCTAATTACTTTTCTTGACCACAGGGGATTAACAAAAGTACATGATGGTTCAGCAACTGCATATGGACGCGCGTGCATGTCCATTCATTTCTATTCGCGAATCTTCGATTTCAAGTTGCAAGTGGGATCCCGTCATTGGCTCGCGGCATTTGCCATTGAGTATGCGAGGTTCGAATTCCCTAAGAGTTATTTCTATTTTAATGTAGGTATTTTCTAATAGGAAAATAACAATTATGCTACGATAAATTATCACGTTGTAACATGGATACGCTAGACAATACAGATTATTTTTGCAATGCTTTTATGAAGAATACAATGCTAGTTAATCGTTTGACTACAACGGGAAAAGGCCCGTGAGGGAGACTATCTCGTCTTTCTGCAAACACGGCGCCCCTCTAGATTCACCTGTTCGTGCGCGTATGTCCGCGGAAAGCAACCCTTACTCAATCCAAGAAACCGAACACGAACCAACATCTACCAACAGCTGTTCTCCCAAATCGCGACAGTCAGTGAATGTGCCCCCCTTTCTCCGGAGTTCTCCTTACGGATACACTTCCCTTGGAATAATATCGAAACCAATTCGGACTTGGCTTATTTGTGAAATTTGTTTCAAGTTAATGGAAATACGGCGAGGATAATACAATTGCCCGGCTTTGATCGCGTCGGTAATTTGTTTGTTAGAAAGTAGTTAACAACTTGCTATCTACCGTAGATACCATGGATCGAGGCATTTGGAAGCTACTGTGTCTCCTCGGCTTAATGCTCGTTCTCTTTTCACAATTTTGCCGAGCCGGTAAGCATTAAACACTCTTTTTATCTCTTTCGTTTTATATATTGAAATATATTTCTTTAACAACAGTATTGTAGTTTAACTCGGACGAAAATGTTTTGTTTTCTGGAATATAAATAATATATAATTAATTGTGATGAAGTCGTAATGAATACATTTTAGGTATAGTGTTCGTTTTTATACTTATTTGTCTCGAATTCCTGATATAAATGGTGATCAAAAACAAATATGTTATTATTATAGTTACGTTTAAACCTCTCCTCCCACAATACCAAATATAGTTTATAATATTTTATAAAGTTTACTTGCACTTGTGTTTATGCTTTAATAATGATACTGGTTTTTTGGGGTTTTTTCTAATCAAAAGCTCTATACTTCACATCTCAAGTTTTAAAAAAATGACATATATCGTCTCTAACTAACTGCTACATACAATGAAAACGTTCAAATAATCGAACGGGAAAACCCGATTGCCCAATGTATCCAGTTCTAACCTTATTACTTAAAATAGCGATTTGTATATATTCGCTGATATCATTCAAAAACGATTGTCAAAATACCTACGATACTGAAATCCCCCATTTATTTCATTTATCAGCATAATGCTATTTGCATTCATTCATGTCTTTGATTGATGTTGGCGTCAAAGTCCTCGTGCAGTTTATTCCGCCTTGAAATTTATTGTAGTGGCCTCTTTTTGTGGAAACATATAGAATACAGGAGGAGAAGTGTTCCTCCGTAGCATGATAAATTGGTTTCGCATAGACCGGGCGCCGCGCCGTCATGCCAGCTAGAATATTTGGAAATATGTCGGTAATCGCATTTTATTTGCAGCATTGATTAAGAATTGATCCGTCGATTCATGCGATCTTTCTTTGTTGATTGTGCACATTTTATTTGTTGCGCAAGTGATATGAAATAGATTTATATTGCTTAAAGAGATCTTGTAACATTTTCAAAATCCTCAAAGCTTATAAATACTTTCAACTCTAGCGGTTCTCACATACCTCATTGTATACGTATTACCAATAGAAACATGAACCAGTTTTTGGTTTCTCTTCGTTATAAAGATAATGCGATTGAAGTGTTGAGTTATCCAGTGGATAATTATAACTGTGTACAAGGTCAGTGCAATGAGTAAGCGAATATCACCCGCATTTTCGTTTATTACTCGGTCAGTATAACATTCATTTACGTTGAAATTGTCGCACATCACTAAGTGGACATATCAGATCACACCAATACACGTTGTATGAACCATTTGAGAGTTTTTTGCACATGTCAGCAAACTTAATATATCCCTTTAAAGGTAAATAGGAGCTTTTGAAAAAGCACTTAGTCTGGAATAATGCCTCCGCTTGAATGTGATCCCCACGTGCGGATGAAATGTATCGTGCGCTACGACAAAATTATTTCTAACATTTATTGCGAGAATAATCCATTTCAATACAATTTTTGTCAAATCTTTACATTCGCAGATGAGTTTTAATATAATAATGCCATACCGTCGCGGAAAACGGGAACATGTTGCAGTTTTGTTTCTTCAGGATTTCCAAATAATTTTGTTTGGCTTTATAATATACAACCAGTAGCTAACAATTTGAAGTGAAATCTTACTTCAATCTACTTACACCGTGCACGTCTATGCTCATTACATAAGTAGTTGTGTTGTGGCAAGATTGGTAGAGCGCTCGCTTTCCAAGCGGGAGATTCCGAGTTCGAACCCGGATTATGCCCATAGCATTTGTCCTTCAGCAAGACAATTAATCCACATTGCTGCTCTCTACCCAGGTGTATATATGGGGACCAGGTAGGAGGTGAAAGCCTTTATGAGAAGAATCTTCTCAATGCCCATGAGCCACTTGGAAGGAATGCTCCCTAGGGAGTGAAGATGGTGCACACAATGTGTGCTGGTTTGCATTGTATCCTATATGACCGGGGTAATGATATCATTATAAAGTGCTTAGAGATGATTATCAATCATATTAGGCGCTATATAAATCGAGTATATTATTATTATAAACAATTATTGTCCTATAATGAAGGTGAGGTAATGAAAGCATGAAAGTGACATTTTTCTTCTTGTGGCATAATTTTTGTTTTGCTTAGCTAGTAACATTAACAGCAACACTACATTTTGGTTACTTCTCGAGAGGTATTTAAACACGTTAATGATGGATTATTTTGTATATAAAACAATAATAAACATATACTACAATGGTAGATATTCTTGAATATAATGAAAAAGAAGTATTTTACCTCAACATTATTTTGAGTGAAATGTTACATGACATATTTGACAAGTTGGCAATCGAGCACTTGATCTATTCCTATTACATTATCAGAGTATAGTGCCGTAACATACAAGATTATACCAACATCACCATCATAAATAGTTATTTATTTGTTTTCAATAATAATCGATGTAACCTCATTAGGATTAGTTGCACACGTGAACAATCATTTAGGTATGTTATTGCATCTATACTAGTTTCAGTTACATTAATACTATACATTTTGTGTTATCGTGTTTATATCCTTGCATTTCAACGCCCTATTTTAATTAATATAATGCAGTCGGCATTACTCAAATACTCGTAAGTTGATAACGAGATTTATGAAATGCGTTTGTAAACTTTACTGCGTGTAAGGAAATCATTGCTGTTCTATATTAACAGAAAGGGCATTGTTACATTCGAACGAAACAGGAGCTCAATTGATCCATCCGGAAAGTATTGTCATAAATATCAAGACAAGGTGAAATATCAAAAGAAGAATTGCAATGAATTATCAGTGGCATATTCTTTTTTAACAAAGAAAGATTAATGCAATAGTTTACCCACTTTCCCGCATTTTCACCCAATGTGTATAATAAAACAAAAGAAGTGTATTTTCTTATAAGAGAACATGGTATCTGATTTACCTGTCAGGTAAATATGGCTATGTATGCGTTGCGTAAACATCTGCATCAAATGAAGACATACTTCTACTTGTTCACAAATCTTTACAAATTGAAATTAAGTGCATTCACACTCAACTTTTAGTGTATCACAATTTTAAACAAAAAATGCATTTTATGCAGTGTATGCATATCACATTACTGTCATACAATAAAGAAACATCCTCATCGAGTCTTGACTAATGAAATATAGCCTAGACCTCCTCCTCCAAACGCTGCGTAATCTCAATATCAACTAATGAGTTCAAGGGCCCGTATTAATGAGTCCAGGGGGTGTTTCACAAAGATCCCAAGTTGAGCTTATCTCTAAGTTGGACTTAAACATTATGGAACGCCATTTTGTATCCTTGGAATAAAATATATTCAAAAGCAAAAATGCAAGTATTTTAGACTTTTCATAAATTTTACATCAAGAACATGAAATCCACTTGATAATAGAAAATATCAATGATTGGAATCGACATTTTTATGCCTTTAACAAGAAATTGTACAACATTGTTTCAAGAAACTAATGGCTTTCCATAGTTTCTAAGTCCAACGAGTTAAGTTCAACTTAGGATCTTTGTGAAACACCCCCCAGCACTGTTCAAAATAAATCACACCACCGTGTGTTTTAACTAGCTATACTTAATAGCTCTCGTGATATAACTGTACGAGTCTGTGCGCTCGACTGTCAAGAACGACATCCTTGGTCGATCCACCCATCTTCAGAGCCTCTAAATACATGAAGTGATTGATATAGTGCTGCTAGAGGGTTGTTTCACAAAGCTTATAAGTCTAACTTATAATATAATTAATTATAATATAATACAACTAAGTTGGACAAGAAAGCCATTTGTAGCTTCGGAATCAAACTGTTCAATAGCCCAAATGTGACTACTTAAAACTCTTATCAAACGTTTACATCAATAACTTGAAGTCTCTTTGATAAAAACAAATGTGAATGGTTTTTATCAAAATTGTAGGCCCGTTCCAAGAACCCGTTTGACCATTTCACATGGCTTTCCATAATTGTTAAATGATTGAATTTATATCTAAACTGTTTTCATTCTCCCTGTTGTGTGTCTACTAATGATTGGATCTACATTGTCTTGGGAAGAATTGTTCCAAGAAAATAAATACAAATATCCCAGTATGCGACGTGCTTTGATGACAGACACAAGGTTTAAGTTTAGATTTAATTTTGATTCTGCACAAACCCTCTCTCTCTCAACAAATTGTCATTTTTACTTTCAAATTCAAGAATGAAAATCAATGCAACAACGGTATAATGCAAACCATATTTGTTCAATTATTCATCTATAGCGTGTACACAAGTCAAGCATAAAGTGGATTGTATTGTAAGTGTTGAGAATATGGCCCGAGGGTTGATGATCAATATAAACTCATTTGATTCCATTATGGTTATGATGTTGCCTTCAAGCCATCAAAGCTATTGATTGCTAAATTAATCCTGTCGGTTGCTTCTGGAATAATCACGACCGGATATGTCATCGGGAGCGAGAATAAGTTGTCTGGCATGCGTCTTTTAAAGAATAACTGTCCCTAATGCTTTAACAGAATTCGAACAGCATTATACTATAAAAACATCATAAGTATACATGTTATGATAACTTTAGCTTGAATATATCTCATGTTTATTATTTTGTTGGTCTATAGTTTAATCCAGTTAACTGTAATATCAACACATTAATCAAATAGTTTATGATTTTGTCATTAAAGGGATCTAGTAACTTTATTGACATGTGCAAATGTGATGAATGGTTGATACAAAAAACTATATTGTTGTTATCTGATATGTCCACAGTGTATTGTGTAAAATATTTCCAGTCAAATGGACGTTATATGGCCGAGTAATGAGCAAAAATGCAAAGTGATGTTCACAAACTCATTGCACTCACTTTGTACACGGTTTTCGAGATCCGTTGGATTATTTAACATCTAAACACTTCAATCGTAAATATCTTTTTAACAAAAGGGAAATTTGAAAAACCGAAACCTGTCCCATGATTGTAATGTTAATACAACAAGGTATGAGGGAACCGCTAGAATTCCAATTTTATTTTGAGGATTTGGAAAATGTTACTAAGTCCCTTTAAGAAAATACATACAAATGTAATCTAAATGACAAATGAACAAAAAAAAATTGGGTTTCCCCGAGATTCGAACCTGAGACCTCAGGATTGCTAGACCGGTACTCTATCAACTGAGCTAGTAGCCCATCTGTCGGTCGTACGTCCCTGAAATCCCTTAGTGTTCAATGTTCGTGATGGCCAGAATATATTATAATCCTGGCACAAACCCGAATGGATCACATGGATCACATAAGATAAGTAATGCAGCTTTTTTTTATTAACTATTTTAGATAGAGATATTACTGACCAGAAATATATAATATAGATGAACAATGAACAAAGAAAAGTGAGTTACCCCGGGATTCGGACCCGAGACCTCCGGATTGCTATACCGGTGCTCTATTGACTGAGCTATAGGAGCCCATATGTCGGCCGATCGTCCCTGTAACACTATTTGATGTTCGTAATGGTCAGAAGCTACTATTACTCTGACACAGACCCGAAGGACATTAAAGGGTACCTCCGGACAGAGATTTAGCTCTCTTACATCAAAGACATATCCCAAATGAACATACAAAACAAGTCTGTGATCCTGAAAGTATTTCTACATTGCTAGGGAATCATTTTTAATATCACATATCACTCATTCTGTCAGCGCAGTTCCGATAACGATACCACTTAACGATCCTCTTATTGATCGCATCTGCGATATATCGCAGCAATTAGCAGAGAAAATCTCGAAAAATCGCTTGTGTGCGCGCGCTGCTGCAGCACAGTGCGTATAGACGGAGCTATAAGAGAGAGAGAGAGAGAGAGACACGAGTAGCGCTATAAGGCCAAAACAATAAATTGTTGAATTGGAGTAACGGGCAACCAAACATTCGGGTAGGTAGGTAGGGTTTTTTGGTTTTTTTTTTCAGGATTCGCAAATTACACAAAAACACATATATAACACACAAATAACACATATCGCAATTGGAATTTTTTATTTTATTTTTTATTTTTTTAATTCAGAAAAAACCTTTAGGGTCGGGCGGGTTGCGAATATGCGTTTCCCAAACCATTCAGCAACTCCTTGTGAATTAGCGACTTGGTCAGAGACCATGCATACCCGAAATTTCCGACTTGTATAATTTCGAACATTTAGTCGAGTGCCGAACGAATAGCAAATACAAAAAACATTAGACCAAGGTAGGATTCGAACCAGGGATCTCTAGCGTATCAATATAACTCTCTATCCACGGAGCTATTTCGGATTGCTTGATTGGTGTTGGTTTTTTAAAATATATATATACCCTAACACTAACCCTTACCCTAACCCTAATGTACAAGCAATAGCATGTATACATATTGCATGCATGCAGAGATATGGTGCGATGCGGTGGCCGTGGCTAGAGTGCCAGCACGCGCGAAACGATACTAACTATCGCATGAGCTATGCGATAAATCGCATACTACCATAATAACGTACGCGTATTGATTGAGCGGTCGTGCAAACAAAGTCGCGCGCGCGAACCAGTAAATAGCCGTGGTTCCGTAGGTCGTAGTAATTAATTGCATTGTTCTCAAATTACAGAAACATATCAGACCCCATGAGAGTATGATTGGTATTCAATTATAGTACCAAAACAACTAAGGATTGGTTTTATCATGCCCGGCGGTACCCTTTAAAGGGACAGATCCACTTTTACAAAACGTCTGAACAGCTTTCAGTTGACGGATGGGGATCAATGTAACACGCAAAAAAAAAATCAGAGCAAACAGTCCTCTAATTTGGATTCTACGAATGAAAAACGAATGCGTCCCTCCATTTAAACTATATATCGGTCAATAAAGGAGTTCAACTGATTTAGCATAATATTACAACAATATAGTACTAATTCTCGTAAAGGTATTGTGAAGCCGACATTTGTTAACGTATGTCACGGAAAAAGATCTCAAAAAGAAAGAATATATAATTACATGTAGTCAGTTTAAGCGAAGTTTGGGTATTTTGCTTGGTAAACGCTCACACATTAGTACTTATGCGCGGCTCACGTAGCTAGCGGGGGTCACGTAGGGGTCATGCATACCGATATGGCACTCCGTGAAATCTATGTACGAACTTACTCACCGGCCAAAAATACATATGTACATAATTAACCGACGTCCCTCAGTTTATTCAGTTTTAGGTCTATAACTCCACGAAAAAGAGATTTCAAGCCCTAATTTTTTCAGGCATGCTATTAAATGACATTTCCTTTCATATAGGACAATAACCTCGCAACTTTTTAATTTTGGCTTGCAAAAGTGGATCTCTCCCTTTAAGGATATGAAATCAACTTAGGGACATGTTAAATCTGCTAACTAATTATGCACGCGCAACTGCATACGTGTTATGTGCGGGTTAAGCTTGCTACAAAAGCGTATTACTCTTTGTTTGAACACAAGTAAATAATCAAGAACTGGTATTATGATATTTGCTTCGAAAGAGTATCGCCATTGAAATCATTTTAGTGAAATATAGGGTTGGGTTTTATTTGAAGTTTAAACAACTATGGTTATGGTTAGAACTGGTGTAAGGGTTTGGAATAGGGTTAGGGTTAGGGTTAGAAATATCGGTTGATTTCTGATAATTTGAAAGCGGAGCAAATTAATATATTCGAAGCAATGGTGGAACCGTCATCTATCCGTTCTCGCCCCTGGGGTCTGTATTTGCTTGTTCCATGTTGTCAGGGGGGATTAGTTTTCAGGATCCATTAAATCCGACCAGGAGGGACGTTTTTCCTCCTATCCTCTCAAAGATTGTACCCGGCGGTGGATCTCCCTCAATGAACAGATTTGCGGATGAAACGTGATCGCTTTCCGGTAAACCGACGATAATCCTACGCATTTCAGCGTTCTTCTTTTAGCACTGGTGTGAAATATTTGCGGGAAGTCTTATCTTTCTTCGCGTATTGCCATCTCCTTACGGATATACATAACATATAACACTCTCCCTCTGTAAGTTTGTACCAAATTTAAGAATACAACACATCTACGAAATGCATACATTGGTATCATAAGCTATACGGTGTAAAATGAAATATGATTAACATAATACAATGATATTAAGAAAAAAAATGAGGGTGCCAGCGGTATGTGCAAACAATGGTCTTGTCATTAACGCATATCCGCTGCCGCATCGCGATATTTCTAACAGATTAGTTTACAATGATCAAATATTGACCTAAATGTTATTATCTTCAACGTTGTGACTGTTGTTATTAGAACTGTATGTTTATAAATTATTGGTACGAGGATGTCAGTGTGCAACTATAATGTTAGAATGTGTTTAAACAGCTGTTTATGTGAGATGTTAAGTTCGCATAGTCAGATCCACTGAAGCTATCCTGCATCACTCGGCATGAAAGTAAGGCCAACGGCGCACAATTCGCACAAGGCCTGATAATAAGACAGATACAGTGGGAATCGTTTACGACATAAAGGATAGCACAAGTGGGCAATTAGTCATATTTAGATGGTCCTGTCCTCTGAAACGAATCCAGCGGTATGTCATCCAATAGTTTTGTTGGATGGAGGTGGATACGACAAAATGGTACGAGAAAGGTCAAAAGTAATGGAAAACGAATCTCTCTAAATTATGTGAAGTAGGGCTAGATAGTGCAAGGTAGGAAACAGTGGGTTTATTATGTATGTCAAAACATTAACCACTGTTTCGAGAAGAAGAAAAGATCCAAGAGCAGAAATATAAGGATGTGTGTCGGATGTTTTGTCTGATGATTGATGCCATAACCTAGTCTAAGTTATCAGCCCAAAAGGAGTTACTTTGAATGACTTTCTTTTTATGAAGAGCATGAACCGCAGACTGTGTTCCCACTTTTGATTAGTCGGAATTTTCCATGACAAAACATTTATCTTCCAATTTAAACCAAACTGTACGAAGCAACACGATATGTCAATACTTAAAGTCGGCTGATCAGTTTGAATCGCACGCAAATATATGTATGGACGGAAATACTTCAAAGAATAATCTCTTATTCCATTTATGTCTTTCTTTTCCTATAAATTGCACTTTGAGATCTCTCACACACAAATTGATACAGCTACTAGATGCAGTAATCTGATACATACACAACAAATTGTCTTCTATAATGTATGATATTTGTATACAAAATTGTATCATTTTTGTTTACATTCATGTAGCTGCTGTTAGCAAATTGTGTTTTCATTTTATAAACCGTATATTATTAAGAGGAATATCGGTCAAGAAATAAAGGTAAAACCTTATGTCAGACATATTCCCAAATTAACAAAAATATACATATTTTTGTTTTACAAACTGTTATCTTCTGACGTCATTAAACATTACCCGGCATATGTGTGGCACATGGAATATCACTATTGTCCATATTTGGTACGAACACAAATATTTGGTAAAACAAAAATAAATGTCAACAATTATTCGGCTCTTGGAAAAAGAACGAAATTATATAGTTGTTACATTAATATGTTAATGTTAAAACAAATGACAGATTATGACCACAAGCTGACAAGTCGACTGGACATATTCTTTACTGATTAGCCCATCACCCCCAGGGCTAACACCAATCTAACTTGTGCTGATGGTCAATCACCATAATCTGTCATATTGTTTCTCTATTTAGCATGTTTAGGAAGACATCGGTCAGAAGGTGGACGAGGATGAACAAACTGATGAACGACCATAGAACAAAGCAAAGCACAGAACAGAACAAAGTACCGATTTGATCATCTCCACAACGCAGATTCGTACCACACTATGCCATGGCATTGTGTTCTATCTTCCAGAACAACAAGTTTTCTTGTATAATTAATTGCCTAAGTATGCCCTTGTATGTCTCTTTTGATCAGGGAGACATCGTACGAAGCAGGGAGACGCGGAGAGAAGGACATATTGATCAAACCGATGAACAGCTAAGGCTACAAGGCAACTAGACATACAGTATTCTGTACCCTATAGATGTGCTACTTTCACAACTAACTAAACGTGTTTGTAATGGCTAATTACCCCTTTCACTCGCTGTATCTTTCAGGGAGATATCTGTATAAAGGAGGACGCAGATATAAGAACGTAGTAACCTAAATGATGAACCACTACGGCTACAAGGCAGCCAAAACTATTCTGCATCGTCTCTGCTACTTCCACAACTTAACAAAACGTAGTTTTGAATAGCTAATTGCATAACCTGATAACATTGCCCTTGTATTTCCTATCTTTCAGGGAGACATCGGTACAGAGGAGGACGCGGAGAGAAAGACTTAGTGAACAAACTGATGAACCAGTACGGTCACAGGGCTGCCAGACCAGTCCGCGACGCCAACAGACCTGTCTGGGTGTCATTCAGGTTTCTTCCGTCTCAGATCATCAGCTTTGTAAGTATAGACACCAATAATAGAACGCAGTATAGGCCTTACGGTAACACCATGTACGAAGGGTTGGATTCGAGAGTCCTGAGAAGGAATGTTGGTTTCCTTTCTTGGTTGGTCGTAAAAAACGACTGTGGTAGTCAGTGCTGGAAATGACTGTTTTTATTCTTTCTTGAGCATGTAGTTATAAAGGGTTGTAGACGTTTTTGTTATGCATATTGATATACAATCATATCATACACATTCAGATTGCCTTCCATGTAATTGTTGGTTCTTTGGTTTAAACCCCTATTTTTTCTACTTCATAGCGCTTATAGAAACATTGCATTAAGCGCTATATAGATTTGGTATAACCTAAAACTTAACGACATGTGATTTTAGGCACAAGCTGCCATCCATAAGTGAAACCGTGCCCCTTCTTTCCCACTGGTTGCCCTGATTCGTGCAGCATCATTGGATAATAATCATGTTGTTATTTCTTGAACTAATGGCCTAGTCCTACTGCATCGTTTCTTCTTTTGTTTCCTATATACCCGAACAAAATGGGGCGAAACGGTTTGTCTCTTCATTGCAACAAAATGGCCGTCGGACAAGCAGACATCGGAAACAGAGCCGAATTAAAAGTATCCTACTAGTCCATTCCGGTGCGGATCATGTCGTGTCCTGTCAGTTGCTGATATTACCTTCCGGGTGTCAAACGGAGAGGAAACGGGAGGAGAAACGGATCAGTGGGACTAGGCCATAACATATAGACCATTGAAACATTACACGATCTGCATTATGCATGCTCTGGCTATGGAATCGGAAGGTATTAGATTAGATTAGTTACCTTATAGACTCATGGCCTGCAAAATCAAGAGAACCTCTCTAACTTTAATTAAGACGTTGATAATCAGTTAATTAGGGGTACTTTGAATTCATTACATTTTGTTAAAAGAGTGACGTATCATGGCCATCCCGTTGCGTATATCATTACATTTAAAGAGAATCGCATGTACCGCTATACATGTATGTAGCCAAATAACACCGGTACTATAATGTATCAACATTTCCAGACTGGTAGATCCAATTTTTACCGTTATGTCCACACTGCGGACATAAAACGCATCCAGGAGCACATTGGACACCGGCACGCCATATAGAGGGTCATTCGTAATCATCATGATTGTAACACACGTGATAGCAATGTTATGCAGTTAAGGAACCCTAAGGGGATTTGGCCACCGTTAAAACACACACAATTATTATAGTGTCCGCTGAAATGGCGGGCAAATTATAATCCAATATTACATATTATGTACAGCACATTACACATATTGATAGCGACCCTTTAAACACTCCTTCCCAACATGTCCAACGGACCTGTCCATTAAATAAAATGCTTCTTGGTTTTCCGCAGAGTTGCTTTTACATTAATTTTAACAATCATCATGTACCGTCTAATTTTGATCACCAAACAACAAGAAACGACGGATTTAGAACTGGGTTATATTGTTCTGGCAATGGTCAGGATGGTTAGGTTACTTAGAATGCATGGTTGACCTGATCGGGGGCACGGGGGACACAATCTTTGTATTTTGTAAAGGATTTTCCCTTATCTTTGTGTATTGTTTATATTAAATCAATGGGGGCACGTGCTTCCCACGCCTCCCCCCCCCCCCCCCCCTCCCCCCCCAAGGCGCAATGGTTATGTGCATGAATATGTTTCCTAACCGGACGGGACGATGCCTTTATTTCACGCGTATATGGCTCAGCAACATTTTGAGGTAGACCGAAAAACCAGTCTCTTATCTTCTCCATTTAGAATGTTAGTACGAAGTCCGATATAACAGAAAACCACACATTTGGAGTCGATTATTTCTGACTTCGTTTGAGGATACATTGCTTTCGAATACAGGTGAACAGTCAATGCCATAACATGGGCTTACTGATTGGGGTGCACGTCACTTATTCGTGAGAGTTACCTATAGGTATTTTGTTCAATTTACTATTTTTATTAGGTTTTGTTATCAAGCTATATGGCGCTCATGTCCGTCAGGTGCCCCTACTGATCACAATTTCGTCTAAACTTACAACATGACGCAATACATGTACATTAAGTATCAAATATCATAGCAAAGGACATGCTTGAATGAGAAATCTGTTATGCAACACTAAATGTGCGTAAAACTACCAAAATTCGTCCAACGTCCAAAATTGTGTTAATGTTTTTGGCACTATTCTATAACTCCCCTTTGGACATAGTTATTTGTTATTAATTGTTATAAATTGTATATATACTAGAAAATTACTGAGTGCAAGCGCGGAAATTGAAGATCATTCAAAAATGAGATATAACATGCATTCTCCATAGACCCTAACCAGAATATGTTGAGGTCCTGGATGGATAAACAATGAATAGGTGGGCACGAATTCTGGCATTTCTTTCTTTTAGAAGCGCGGGAAAGGAAAAACAAAAATGGCAACTCTTCTTCGTAGCATTGGAAAGCGGTATACTCTTGTGAAGTTGGGTATAGCGACATGCTATAGATGTCTCCCGATCGCGGCTCCTCGCCATTTCTGATTATCGATTACGGGTGGTGATGACGGAAGTTTAATCATGACAGGTACATAAGCCTGGCTCAGCCTACCGTTACTCCCATCACCAAGCATCGAAGATGATCCCGAGGCCGAAAGCGACAGGATGAAAAGCGAACCTCAATCTGCTCTCTTCAGTTCGTCTTCTCCCCCCGCCCTTTGTTTTTCTTCTTTCACATCAACAGTAATGAGATGAGACTTTATTCAATAATTTTTGTAACACGAATTTCGTTGACCTTAAAGACATGTATGGACTGACACATACAAACAAAACACTACCTTTCAAAAATCACATTACTTCATTATTATCCATTTGCAATAATGATATGAAACCATATTCAATAATGTAATCTTTCCTCACGAATGTTGTAAACCTTAATTTAATCATCTGAATTATTACACTAGTTGTCTATAATCACGCTACTTCATTTATTTCAAGAGTCATCCTGACTTTTTTGTTTCTGCAACCAAAGGCTTTGGGCAAGACTCTTCTGAAATAAGACCTGATTTATTTTTTGCGCATTATTGAACTCGTTTGTAGATAAGATACATTGAGATCCGTCAAAACACTTTACCCAATTCAACACTTGGTTTAGGTTGTAAATATAATTATGTTTAACAAAAATTAGTTTGTGTGCCGTATAAGAAATATTAAGTTTTGAGAAGGGGGTGCACAATCATCACACGGATAGAGAGGATAGAGACAGATACAAAATTTTTGAGAAGAACTGGTGAACGAGGTAAAGATTAAAGGAAATAAGAACAAAGGGATGGTGGAAATATACTCGTATGGAGGAGGAGACTATGACGTGGGGAAATAGGGGACAGGGAGCAAAGAAGTAGATAATCATCTCTTAGCCTTCTTTTCGAGAAATTCACGATAAAATGATTAGTTAGGAGACTGGACTGTGGAGAGCACTGATGCACTCGTTGACATTCAGCATTGTATCTTTACAAGATGAGAGAAACCGCATCCATTATATACATGGTATAACTTGATGACATTTTACGACTTTGTATATAAATAGCCATTTCTTTTTATTATGAAGACTGGAAAACACACAGGCACTTATTCAAAAGAGCATAATTCATCCTTTCTTTTTGCAGCGTGATATATAAGTATCACTAAGTCTCTTTCCATTGGTATAAATCCACGAAATATTTTCGGCGCGTTTAGTCACGATTTCGAGGTAATAAAACGCGATGGACAATGGATGGGACTGTGTAAGTGAATCCGAGTGGCGCCGTTTTGGACAGACCTCGGAGATAGTTGATGTCGAATGGCGTATACCATGTTTGTTACTCGTAAAATTGTTTTTGATTCGTTCCCGACAAACGGGAAATGGGAAGTGACAGCTTTCGTCGATAAACATCAAGGGGATGGACACTACAGAATGAAGGGGGCAGTATAGAACAGACCTCTAGGACCAGTACAGAGACAATTTAAATAACTTGTGATGGGTGGGTTTTCTGCTTAGAGTCAGGACGGGAGCTGGAGACGAATTTCGGTGGAAAATAATATATTTAAACGTGACGTTTTGTCTTCAAAGCTACTGTACTTTTCTATAATGAGGTCACAATCCCACAATAAGAAGTTCGGCCATATTATACCCCAAAAAACGGAAAACGTTATTACGATATGATTGCAAAGGCCTTGGCATCCGAGATTCTATAGATCATTGTGAAAAAAATGCTTGATATCAACATTTTGCGGGATTGTTTTATACTGCTTCAATAGTGTTTTAGGCACAACATAAATTATGAATTATACATAAAGGCAGTTCGCAGTGCATCAAGTATTATACGGATCAAATAGGCACGCACGAACTTGATAAATAACAACTGTCTTAAAATGTAATAAAAAATAAATAAATGTATAATGATAATCATTAATAATGCGATTTAAATCTGTTTGGCGAGTCCGCATTTATAATGCTTACAAAAATAATCACCAACTGACCCTACGCATTGGCCGAAAATTAGATAAGAACTGATATGCCGGGGGTGGCATATGTTTAGTAAAAAGAGGGGAGGGAGATTGCGGGAAATGATTTCATGCTCACTAACTTTAAAGGGATCTAGGAATTGTGCAAGGAGTGATGAATGGTTGATAAAATGTGTACTTTTTGTGATCTGATATGTCCACTATAGTGTTAAATGGATAGTATATGGCCAAGAATCGAGCACAAATGCAAATTTATATTCATATTACATTGCACTTACTTTGAACACAGTTTATTATAACTTTCCAGTAGATAATTAAAAACCAAACACTTCAATCATAATGATCTTTCTAACGAAAGGGAAATTTTGAAAATTTTAACATTTTCTACGCGTATATTTTTAATACAAATATGTATGTGAGACCTGATACAGTTAAGTAAGTTTTGTCGATGTTGACAATGTTGCTATCCCTTTAAAGCAAAAAGGGAGAATTAAAACAGTCGCATTCTGCATCTAGAGAGGTGAATATGCATTTACAGGCAGTAATGTGTATAATCTTGATTCAAACGACTCCATGTACAAAAACCTAACATTATATAGCCTTAAGCCTGCGTCACAAATCAAACGGACTCCGGCCGAATTTGTAGATCGCCCGAGAGTCGCCGAATTTTAAATCCGCCAGGGAGTCGAGCGTATTTTTCGCTTGACATATACGCTGTCACATATTGGACGGGGCTCGGGAGGCGCCCGTTGAACTTAAGTGATTATAAATCGACCGGGGCCCGTAGAAGCCGCCCGACGGCCGCCCGACGGCAGCCCGGCACCAGCACGGATCGCGCTCGATGAACGCCCTACTTTGTACAAGTCGCGCGGGATACGGGAGTAGGTCGGTCAAGTATCGCAAGGAGGCCATGCGGCGGTCGCGCAGCTCTGCCGTGTCCGTCCGAATTTTAAAGCCTAAAATGGTCTAAAGTTTTCGGATTGTCGCCCGAATATCGACCGAATGTTTGCCGATGCCCGAGCGATCTACGGCGATTAAAAATCGCTGATTTGGGAGCAGATTTCGGTGCCCTGCGGACGTCGGCCGAACCCTGAAAAACCGGGCGGAGCCCGCAGTATTCGGGCGAACACCTGCCGTAGTCCTGGCGAAAATGCCCTTTTGAGCTCGCAGAGAAGTCGGGCGGGCTCCGTTTGTGATTTGTGACGGCCCCTTTATAGATTCTAGAGAATGTTATACGCACGGTATTAAACCATTAGAAGGATGTAGTAATTGTGTTGACATGTGCAAAAACTTACGAAGGGTTGCCAATGTATGTGTGTCTACTAATATGTCCACACAGTGATAAATTATGTGAACATTCCATAATTTAATTTATATCATATAACCGAGTAATGAAAGAAAATGCACAGTATAGTATTCGCTAACTCATTGCACTATTAAAGTATATACACAGTTAAACTAATCCCGGGGAGAATTGTAAATGCGAACACTTCAGTCATAAATATTTTAACAACGGAAAAGTAGTTCAGAAAACCGTAACCTGCTCCTTGCTCCTATTGTTAATACAAATATAATGAGTTATGATAACCGATATAGAGTCATTATAATGTAGGTACGTTTTTATGGATTTTGTCAATGTTACGAGATCCCTTTAAATCGTTATTTTGCATATTAATCATAATTATGAAAAATAGGTCCGTCGCATTCTGCGCAGAATAGTTATGTTTATACTTATCTTGATGTAATTGATAATAATATAATTTATATACTGTTATACGGAATGAAACCAGAAACCGGTTTTTAATAATCGTTATATTTCATAGTCATAATTTGCTTGTCTTAAGAATGTATATCATATTATGCTTATCCGTGCACATCGCATGATATTCATCGATAATGCTGGCAGACGTGTAAAATATATAACATACTGACTTATATTACATTGCATTATTATGTTCATGAGTTATAGGAACCGGAACTTGTGTACTGTTTTGATTAACTGTTAAATCGATGACGTAATAATTCATTGTTTTCATTTATTTGCGTACATCACATGCAATTCCTAGTTAATTCTGGAATACATATAAACTATATAAACATATTGAAACATATTAAATGTAATTGTTATGTTTATGAGATATATGAATCTGATATATTGTATACTGTTTTGATATACTGTTAATCGATGACATATGTCTTATTATTTTATCAGGATGAGACCCAGCAGCAGTTAACCATTATGGCTTACATGAGAATGGTAAGTAACAATACATATATATTTTGTTTAACTTAACGAAGGTTAACGTTAAGAAAGCTCTAGAAAATGTTCTCAATAAGAGAAACATAATCAGACCGATCCAGTTGTGTCTGTGAGCGTGCACGCATGTGTGTGTGTATTACCTGTGTGAACATAATGCATTGTGTACGTGTGCGTGCGTAAATTCTGTTTAGTTTCCTTATACAATTATTTGCTCCATTTGAGACCCTGATTTCCGTTGAAAGAAAACAAAAGCAGAAACCATGTTCACCATCTATATGACTACATAAACGAAGGTCGATTCCCGAAATAGTTTGTACTTCTTTCAAATCTTGTGATGGATGGAATGCGTCACTTTACTGCGAATCATGAACGATGGTGACAAGGTTAAACACGCGTAAAGAAGAAAACAACAAATAATACATACCAGCAGTGCCACATAAAGCTCTATAACTCATGCAACTGGGATTCCAAAACTTCCATAAGTCATACGTGGTCGTGGCATATGCGTGACAGTGTCTGTTGGTATTATACTATATACCGGTGTTGACTTTACTCTATAAACAATGCCCTTAAATGTTTTCATCGAGATAAAAACCGCCTCCTCCGATTCCTTCATGCTCAAGGCCTTGAAATATGTCGTGGATTTCAAGGGCGAATAGTCCATCCATTCCAGTTTTCCTGAAGTTGACAGGAGGTGAAATGAAATGGAATCAGTCATACATTCTTGAATGTTCTTGCCACGTTCTTGCCGGTCACTCTGAAAAGTGTTTTAACCCGTTCCCTTCGAGATTAGTTTATCTCCATAGACTTAGTACAAATAAAACCAAAAAACGATAGCGACAAACTATATACGGTCTTAGTACTGAGCCAACAGTAGCATTACATAGGCACGACTGTTGGCTACGAAGTAAGTTACGAAGTTGCGGGTAAGTTTTAAAGGAATCGCGGCAATTGCGTAATAGATCGCCTTCCATTTCGGGCAAACGGACGTAACTTCTTTATTTGACGACCGTTCAGATTGATTTTTCTTTTTACCTAAAATTCATTTTACTCTTCTTCGGTATATTCTGCTAACTTGTTTTGTTTTTGTTTTTCTTGGGTTTCATTGTATTTCAATGATTGTCATGACATACATGGGTTGGGAATCAGTGGCTATATAGCGGGAGAAGGGAGCAAGGGGTTATATAATAATTCATATCATAATATATACTATAACCAATCTGTCAAAAGCGAAGATGTTTAATGGTTTTAATTTAGTGGTCAGAGCTTTGCTTGTCGCACAAATCAGCCCGGGTTAGAAACCTCGACTGCGTCTCTCGGATGGTGACGATAAATAGCGATCCCAGATTGATAAAACGCGTCTGTGAAAAACAAAATAGCCAACCAACACAACCAACCGCTTGCCTATTACACTGCACTTTCAAAAGCGGTCACCTATGCCGTCGAATTAAGACTTACTACAACGTTTACTAGTTATCTCTCGATTTCTCTTTCTGCATACCAATTACCCCAGTGAATATTGCGTGAGGGGTGTTTGAATTTCATAGAAGACACGCAACCGTGAGAGTGAATAACTTGGAATAAACACAAACGAAATGGCGATGAGATAGGATCTGTGTGACTACACGAGTCAATCAATATCAATGGACAATAAGCATGCTCGCAGTTCTAAATGAAAGGACCTAGTATTTTATTAAGAAGACAATTCTAGGGTTTATTCCGCATCTAAAACTAAGTCTATATATAAAGTCTTCTGAAATAAAGTATTCTAAAATCTAGAAGACATATTACGTTATTTCATCACATAAAGCTAGTCGAGATGTTGTGTCTAGAACAGACTCAAAGATCTGAAATTTAAACTTATCTTGGAATCCAATCGAACACCAACATGACAAAGGGTTTGCCAGCAAAGAATCGACTTTTCACTGATTTTGTTTGTGTATTGCTATCAGTGATTCTCAAGGCATGCTCAGTAAATGATAGTGTTTTATAACGTATGGCTCATAGAGTCTCAGTTATGAATCAAATATAGTTATCAACAGTACTTAACTATGAAAAAGGGCTGGCTACTGGTATATAATTGTCAATACAATAGTATTATAATGTATATAAGGGCGTTTGTAAGTTATATGGTTTATGGGTTAAGGCCATCGTCACTCAATACGAATGCCCGGTACGAAGGCCGTATGTTCAATGGAGCGATTTTATGGGCAGATATCCCTTGATTTAAGTTGTTCTGGACATTTTGACATGTATCCCTGTCACACCGGCGTAAGGGTTTCGTGGAAGAAGGTAATGTTGAATAATGTTTTAACCCGTTGAGGACTAATTGATTGTTGTATAACATGGATTCTTCATAGACTCAGGACCAGTCCTATAGCTGAAGGTGTTACCTCTTTCTTATTGTATGTCATGCCGATTAGCTAGAACAGTCTTAGACGCCTAACTCATGGAATCTTAACTACTTTAATTAAAAAAAAACCATATGGTTAGGAAGCCGCACTTGCACAAAATATAATGTATGCAATTTCAACTCGTTGTGTTCAAGTTTTCATCAACATCTCGAAGGTTCATGGTGACCTTTAATGAAGTGCACTCTGACAAACACTAGCTTCTTTTCTCACGGCGACGCATGTTAGTTTAGAACGCTAATCTTAGCGGGGGGTCGCACTCAGAGCGAGAATTTCCGCGTAGCGTCCAAACCTACAACGGTATTCGGATGAATTAGCGTCCGGCGTAGAGCGACGGGGACAGTCTATACTTCAATGGGTCACCCAGAGGTCAGTGCATGGTCAGCCAATCAGCGCGCCTGTTCTCTCGAGCAAGGACACGTTCCCATCGTATCGATGCACGTTCCCCGTGTTCTTCACTGCGAAACTGCAAATAGATCGCGACGGTAGCCAGAGTACGGAGACGGTCACAGGTAATTTAAATCCCCCGTCCTAGCACTTGCGTCGCAGAGCGAAAAGACGCTACTACTAACCCAGAGGGTGCGGATACGCTTAGAAAGTAGTTTTGTCGTGCACAAGCCGACTTTGAGGGATATGGTTCGTAATCTTAGTGGCATACAACAAGGGATACTTCGAATGGGGGCAAGGGAGGAGACAGTTTCACCCTATATACTGATAAGGGCAATATATCATCTCTAGTGGCCTAGCGCCTCTCCGCGACGCCGTGCGTGCGCGCATAGGATCCTGTATGCAGTAATCGCTTGCGCTCTGAAGATGTACGATGACCGTATTGTCGCATAAACAATCGTCACTCACAGTGCGTACAAGCATATGGATGTTTAACTCATCGAACAGTTGTCACGTGATAGAGATTTAGAGCGCAATATGGATTTAGAGGCCACAGATATTGGAGATATTATGTAGATGCAAAAAACACTGTCGTGTATTTCGTTATTCGTTTTCTAACTTGGATACGCGATGGAAGAGAGGTGATGTGACTGAATTTTAATATGCGGGAGATGCCCACCAACACTTTGCCTTTTCACCACGTGACCGCAAAATATATCTTGATTTGCGTACTGCTATTCTGATTACCCAGTGTATGGCCTCAGAAAATGCTGTGAGCATGAGTAAATAAAGGAAATACGCACGAATAAAATTATATCGGTGAAATGAGATGCTTACCTATAATGTTTCTGTTTGCTACAAGTTATCGGGAAAAAGTTGAGTTTGTAAATGTTAAAAGGGACCACCAGGCAAAGAAAAACACATAATTTTATGTTTTGGTACCAATTTGTGATATCAAATAGATACCAAACATTTTGCAAAGTATTGTTTAATAAATAAACAAAGCAATCAATTACCACCACTTACGGAACCGCTATTATTTCCTGGTTCCGTACTGGCCAAACATTTGTGAGTCCGCCAGTGCTATTCACGCGTACGTTTTGAGAATTCCGGACGATTCGTTCGCTCTGGACAAAGTAGTCTTCGTACATGCAGACCCATGAATGCATGCTTTAGAATGGTGATGCGTTTTCCAATTTTATATTTTTTTCTGAAAACATATTTTTGTGAACTTGTTGATGGAATGGACTACTAAAGATGTTACCTTTCATCTATAAGAATATTATTTTTGAGTGGTGGTACCCTTTAAAGATAAACTAAACTTTTTTTTGTTTGTCCCGGCTACTTTTCAGCTCTGCAACCAGTCACACGTATTATAATTATGTGTGTTGAATAATGCGTGACATGCTATTTTGCCTGAGAAGAATACCCCTGCCGCTGTAATGCCGGCTTATTGGTGTGGCCTAGTAGATCAGCTGAATGAATTTCCTGTAGTCTGTGTTTGGGTTCCGTCCGATGATCCGGCAATTAATTGCCAGGTCCAGTCGACCATGTTTCTGATGTAAGCTGAGGTCAGGGAATCGAGTTTAATACGAACAAATTGAACTTTAATTCTAAGTTGGACCAAAAATGATGGAAAGCCATTTGAAGCCTTGGAATGAACGACATACTACATCAACAACAAAGTTGCATAATATGTTGACTTAATCATGAATTGTACAGCAAGAACATAAAATATGTAACAATAGGCCTAAAGTTAATGTTTACTATAATTCGATGTCTCCTTAAAAAACCTAAGGAATTTGCATAATGTGTAAGTCTAACTAAATTTGTTTAGCTCAACTTAAATTACTTTATGAAACACCCCCTGACTATTAAGTACAAGCAATTAGGAGCGGGTATTAGTATAGTACGTTCATATCTTCACTAGATAACCTTAGATCACCTGTCAGACGCGTAACACCATTTTGCGTCTCGCGTTTTTTCTTCAAACTTCGCGCTTTAAAGTGGCCGTTCAAACCAAAAGCATGCTAACTTCTGTTTAGTTTTAAAAGATTACAGATCAAATATTTTGTCAATCGTTTTAGCTAAATATGTGTTGTTGTTTTTTTTTTTACATTTTATCCATTATTTGTCTTCATGGTGCTAAGCCCGACCTCTAAAAACTCTCCAGAGTGACACTCTATTATTGAATGGTTGTGATATCATCTCTCAATTACTGGTCAGCTAACATGAGATAAACAAAGAAAACATTACAAAAAACATGCACACAGTAGCATGCACTGCATGTTTCCATTCAAAAGCTTAGGCAGTGCCTTTCTTGCTTAGCTTGGGCGAAGGTGCATTCCACTGTATATTGTTCATCGTATTAGCAACTGAGTATTGATTGGCTGATGAGGTCACAACCAGGCAATACAATAATAATGTGCATTGCAATAGTTAGGAGGGGGTGGGTTAAAGGCATTTAGTACCACTATGGAATCCCCAAAACGTGCTTAGAACTCTAGCGGTTCTTACATACCTCGTTATATTCGTACTTATACCAATAAAACATGGAAGAGCGTTTGTTTCCCCTAGATCACTTTCGTGATAAAGATATGTATGATTGAAGTGTTTGGATTTGAAAGTCTCCATGGGATATTTATAAATATGCACAAAGTAAGTGTTATTGATTAGCAAGCATCACTTTGCATTTTTGCTCATTAATCATGTTCCTCGGGTCACTGAAATTTCACACATCACATAGTGAACAGAACACAGAAATGCACAATTTATTTATCAACCTTTTGTCAGTCCTCGCGCATGTAAAACAAGTTAAGAGATCCCTTTTAAGAAGGTTAGATGCTAGCTTATGTCTGCTATCCCTCTTATAGTCGTGAACCGAAGGTCGAGAGACCTTGCCGATGACGAGAATCATAAAAGCTCATCCAAATGGGGAATAGAAATTGAGGCAAAAGAAATGTCTGTTTATATAAGTAACCTTTCCGTATGCCTTTAAAGTGATCTGTTATGGAACAGGTTTTTGCTTTTCCGAATTTCCCTTTCGTTTAAATACATATTTACGATTGAAGTGTTCGAATGTTTAATTATCCACTGGATATTTATAACTGTGTACAAATTCAGTGCACTGAGTTAGCAAATATCACTTTGCAGTGGCGTAGCGTGGTCGGACTGATTGGGGGGCACGCAAAATTATTGGGGGGGGGGGGGGCACACCTTATGTATTTCTTTGTTTTTTCAAAGGTATTGGGGGCACAGGCCCCCCCCCCCCCCGTGCCCCCCCCCCCCCGTGCCCCCCCCCCCCCCCCGTAGCTACGCCACTGTCACTTTGCATGTTCGATCATTACTCGGCCATTTAATATCCATTTCACGTGAAATGTTCAAACTGACCTTGTGGATATATCAGATCACAAACATACACATTTTATAAACCATTCAACACTATTTGCACTTGTCAACAAAGTTACTAGACCCTTTAAAGCATTATGCCCTCTACTTATCTAAATCACATCACAAAACCCCAGACATGATGATAAAAGCATCCTTGCCCTAGTGGTTTGATCAATGGGCCAAAGCCAAAAGTATGGGCAAATGCGACGGGACGGAATTTGATAGCTATTTTGATCATACAAAAAAAAATAAAGATGTGACTGGATACAATTTTGTAGTATCATGGATAGGGTAAAGTGATGAATATTATCAAACAGAAAAATTTAAAAATGTATAAGTCTGTTGCCATGGTAACTACATGTTTTTGAAGCGCGACGGGACGGAACGATAGAATGACACAATTTTTTGTTTTGTAAACAATGTTGTTTTCTATCAAAAGTAAAATCCAAGTTAAATCCTGTCATGTATCATAAGAAAGGTATGAATGTTCAGTCTCAACACAAGAAAAAGCAAAGCTTCCACTTTAATTTTTTTATTTTGTATTTCATTTGTTGTGATGTGGTGTCGCGTTAACGCGTCGCAGAGCCTACTTTTGATTTTGTCTGCGTCTTGAGAGAGACTATCACTCGCGCATGCGGATAGCCAAAATATACCGACTTATAGCCATTAATCTGACCTTTAGCCACTAAATCTGACCTATAGCCACTAAATCTGACCTATAGCCACTAATCTGACCTATAGCCACCAAATTAGGGTTAGGGTTAGGGTTTAGGTTAGCGTTATATATCCCCAAAACCCGCTGCAAATCATCCCACTCTCTGTGGCGCAATCGGATAGCGTGCTATTCTGATAACCTAAAAGTCACCGAGTTCGATTAGGGTTTCGTTTCTTTTGCGTAAACTCCTACTCGATGTTCGATATTATGAAAGTTTGAAATTTTGGCTATGCGCAATTTGTTGCCAAACTAGAGAGGGCGGTATTATACGAAATTTGTGTGGTACATTGTCCTATGCATGAGCTATCCAAAAACACTTCTATATTTCTAGAATGAATCTTGGTTTTTTTATAAATCAAATTTTTCAAAATTCCGTCCCGTCGCGCTGTGAGGGCGCTTTCCATTATTTAAAAGTGTATTGCAACAAATCCGAGAGACTGTATTGCTTAGCCGAACACAGTTCCGGAAACTGCAGATACTCACCTTTCCTATCATACATGAAAGAAAATAATGTTTTCAATTTGAAATTTTTGCCCTTAGGTTGACTACTTTTGGCTTTGGCCCCAATGTAGTTTGTTTGTTTGTTTGTTGTTGTTTTGTATACTAAATTCGAAATCCAGATTTAATTTAATTCGATAGGACAGCTCTGGGGACGTATTAGGACACGGTCGCACATGTTCTACTTGTCTGTAAATGTATACAGGAATTCAACGTTACAAAATAATACAGTAAAGAAGATGGATGATTAGAGATAATTATGATTATTAAAGAAACGATAATGTATAATACTGAAATCAAACCAATTAGTACGTATCGGTATAAGAACAGGCTACCACCGATTTACCTTCATTATGGATTAAACTTAAATGGTAAATAATACATTCTTGGATCGTAACATTGTAAATCTATTATCGTTCTCTTCACTTCAGTTCTTGTTTGTAGCCCTTCTTTTTTATATTCTCAAAAGGAATGGGTCGCAGTGATTTGGTTTTCCTGAGGCTAGGGGAGAGTACGGGTCCCTATAAGGAATTGCGAGCCTTAAGATGAGTTTAATTTTGAAATGATGAGGATTGAAGGTTAGATGGAAAAGCTAATATCGAAATGACCCGCCTGCGACGCAAATACTGTACAGAGATGCGTCACAAGCTGGAATCACGTCATCCATTTTTTATAATAAGGACATCCATGTTTGTTTCTGGTTCTTTAGCCTTTACTTGGTACAATTTTCTTGAAAGTCAATGGCAATACCCTACCGACATTTTGTAGTATTCATATTCAATATAATGGTGCATTGTTCATTGCGTGTTTATTACAAAAAAATCCTATTGGCCTTACATTTAATTTCATTTCATCTCGGGTCTATACTAAGATCGTACTTTTATACTCTATGACAAGATGATGTGAAGCAATTTGAATCAATTTGTTGAATCCGGGGCACCTTAAGACCTCAACAACTTAAGTTACATGAAAACAGCTGATCTGTTTTTTCGTATCATGGAAATGGACAACCATACACAATATGTACTTTTCGGGTTAGATATTACTGAAAAGTTAATGGAACCTTAAAACAATCGTAATTATGGCCAGATCTAACTCTCTATCGATTTTGTGCACTTTATTATACTAGTAATATTGGATAATACAGGGTGTTATCTAGTCTATAATGTTACAGTTCATTGAAATGGGCAAAAATGGCTTTCAGGTACATGCGAAGTATTCTACCTAACTGGACAGTCAGTCATCTTCATTGCATTTTGGTTACTGATGAATATGTGAGAACAGCGTTCATTGCTAATTAAATTGGAAGTATTGCGACTTTTGACAGTAAAAAGCAATATATAAACAAAATCAAAGCAATACCACGACCAATTGATCGTACATTACGATCGATGATTAACTTGTAAATAAGTTAAGTTTAAACATACTAATTCACTGCTATTATCAGTCCTCAGAAAGTCAACGCTCGCAAAATTAAACTGCTATACGTGCACATTTTAGCGTGGAGTATTGGAAATGTATCTAAAATATGTGAACGAAGGCTTTGAATCCATATGACATGTATGACGCCATAGCGAAAATAAGGTCAGAAATGCAGGCAGTGATAAGGCCTGGGGATGGTTCACAAAGATACGAAGTTGAACTTAAAATTATGGTAGGCCATTGTATGCTTGGAATAGAATATATTCAAAAGCAACCAAATTCAACTAATGGAGACTTCTAACAAAAATGTGTATCAAAAACTTCAAAGCTGCTTGATAATAACACGTAATACTGTTTTATGCCGTTTACGAAGAACTGTTTCGACAATTTTACAAAGAAGCTAAGGGCTTTCCACAATATTTAGGTCTAACTTTAGGTATAGTTAAAGCCAAATAACAGTATTGGGAAAGTTACCGAAAACATATATTGGCCAAAGTAATTGATCAGTATTGTTGAATAAGTATGGAAAGGGGGCTTGTGCGGTGAAATCCGCACCTTAGTATCGTTAGATGCAGAAATATCGGAGGTAATTCAATGCACGCCAGTGAAATTTTTCCTTAATTCACCGCCCGTTCGCACCTGTCCGCGCAGCTAGCGCTGGGCTGGAGATATCGACAGCCCGCATATACCGTAAACACGTGCGCTAGCATAATCTTTTGCACGCAGCGTACGCGGTTCCGCACGCGTTTGAATTGAATTGTGTCAACGATCGTTTTATTTCGAACCTTTTAATGCACAATTAGTAAATTTCAACTGATGGGCGTGCTTTTTAGTCTTGTGCCAATTGTGGGCATGGTATATAATATAGACAGGACGACAGATGTGCATGGGCAACAAGACAATAGTGCATCTCTCCATCCGAATTCCGGGAGCATCCATCTTGAGCCCAGACGCCACGAGATGATTCCAACTCCCAAATGACCCTATAGCCTTCTTAAATGTCTTGTATAAATGAAACGAAGTACATCAAAAAGTGCAAGTGTTATACAAACTAAAACGTTCCACGACCATGATAGTATATCTCTCTTTCTCTTCCTCGAGAGTGCATGGTGAGTTCGTTCGAAAGAAATAAGCTAAGTCAAAGGTATTTACCACATGGTTCGAATAGATCTAGTTAGCTGTCCAAAGATATCAGGGACTTAAAAGTGTATACGTGTTTGACAAACTAAACCGTACGTAAATTATTATACTTATATAAATCTCACTTGTGCGTTCCCCACAGTACATGACGAGGTCATGTGATATCGAGGCCAACATATCCAACACATGACATGTCTGCATGGCAAAGCCGTTTTAGACCAATAGACATTGAAGTAAACAAGTGTCATCAGAAAGAAACATTATAGAATATGGTGAAAATATCATCCTTGTTTTCTCTTTATTCATAAAGTGTGCCGGGTGAGTGTTGACTTAATTACTTTGATATCGAACGTATTTTGTGATTCAAAGTATAGTTTGGTTGACAGTGTAAGCTACTCTATGATTAAAGTGTAGACTAAGGGGACCAATGGCATATGGAGCCTTTGATAGGCTATATTATAGGCCTTTACAATAAATCTATATCCGATGAAATGCATAAAAGTCTTTTTTGACTAAAAATATACCACAGATGGGTTGGGTAACCAACTGTGGCAAATCAAACTCATACTTCAAAACATTTAAAAGTACCTCGAATGTACATACACGTAAGAGAGCATTGGAAATCGACAGAACTTGAGGTGCAGTACTATAGTATGTAGGACATTATTTCAAGCATCTTTCTTGTTTAACTTCAAAAAAATCAATTTGGCGACCGAATTATATCCATTTTCTAGATCTGAGCGAACCATGCTCATATATATACTTGTTTTGCCTTCTTTTAACCTAGATACGAATATATCATATCACTTTCACAACATGCTCTGAAATGGCCTGGATTTTACTACTCTTCTAACCCTTCTTACTCTACCCCCCCCCCCCCCCCCCCCCCCAGCCATCACACAAAGTTGGCGTATCGGACAGAACCATTGCTTAAACTAAATTTGGTTCTAGGAAATGTGCATAGATCTACATTACGTTTAATACATGCATACAATGTGTCACTTTACTGATATTGAATGTTTACATCAAATTTGAAGTTAAACTTGAATCTTTGATCAGTAAACTACTGATTTCTTACATAAAAGTACATTTACTAAATGTAACAACTATAATAATATTGAATGTCTTCGCGTTACATACTGCAATATCACATTATTCTTGTATTCAATTCAGATTCACCAAACTATATAACATGTCATGAGAACCAATTATTAGTTATTATTTAGGGATATGTTGTTTCTACAACTAATATTAAATAACACAAAGAGAATGAAATAAACATGGAATGGTCATTATTAGGACATTATTGCAGAGTATACTCTCATAAATAGGACCTTTCTATTCTCCTTCGTTAGTGGGATATCTACCATTTCTACCATGTCTACGGGGAATTTCAAGGGGGTAGTGAAGACTGGCGATGCCCCCCCCCCCCCCCCCCCCTTGGAAAGAAAATGTAGTGATTATGTTGCCCCCTGTCCCCCATCACCTTCTGTGTGCCCGCCCCCCTCCCTCTCACCCTGTCAAATACCATTCACAATGTCCCTTGTTTCATCATTATCATCCTGGTTGGTCAACAAAGTAGAAATCTATGAACGCGTATAGGCCTAAAGGGATCTATATAGTAACATTGTCAACATCCACAAAACTTTATTCGAACTTTAGTGGTTCTCACGTACCTCATTGTATTCGTAGAACCAATAGAAGCATGGAGCATGTTTTGTTTGTTTCGTATTTCCCTTTTGTTAAAAAGATATTTACGATTGAAGTGTTCGGATTTGTAATTATTCACTGGAAAGTGTACTGTGTACAAAGTCAGATCTATGAATTCGCAAATATCACTTTGCATGGACTTTCATTACTCGGCCATAATTATAACGTCCAATTAACATGAAATTTCCACACGGTACTTATAATGAACAAAACAGATCACACAAATACACTCAACCATTCATCACTTTTTGCATAACTATGTCAACAAAGTTACAAGATCCCTGTAATTGTATCAAATGTTATATCGGCCGACCAAAGACTCTACGCCGACTTTCATTAAAGATAAAAAGATCAATGGAAAACGCATTTATAGATGAACATCAGTTTTTAACACATTCAAGAATAATGCTTTGTAACATGCATTCTCCATAGACCACATAACCCGAGTATATATCTGCCTGGGACCAGCCCTGAACGAGTTCAGTATGGACAAGATACTGTATGCCTATATGATAAATACCTCTTCCATAACGTGTATTCTCCTAACATCCTAAGGCCACAGCCCTAGTATATCCGGGGCCAGCCCTGAACAAGTTAATTAACATAGATGCAGACAAATGAACAGAGCATACATGCATAAAATAAAATACATCTTCCGAATTTCGGTCACAGTGGCTAAAGGTAATTTATTATTAAATTGCCCGCCTTGCTTCATTCATTTATTAAACTTCCCTGTTTTTGCTGAACGAATCCAATACACCAATAGCCCTTGGCAGCTGCCATACCAGCGCACAGAACGCACCTGACAAACCCACAAAAGCCCACAAATGGGCGTAGCGGCACATTTGTTTTTATCAGGGGGCTGATGTTTCTGCCCGAGTATTTATTCTTCTCGTTTTTCACCTGACAAGCAAACAAAAATGAGGTATCCGCTTCTTTGATGCCCGAAAATGTATGTTTGAGATGATTTAGTTCGAAAATATCAGGATTTTGCCCGAATACATGCCCGGAAATCGCTCATAAATGCACGACAAGACTTATTTGCCCGAATGTAACATGACTTTGCCCAAATATGACACGAGCTTGCCCGAATATGGCATTATTTTGCCCGACTGTGACATAGATCTGCCCGAATATGACTTGATTTGGCCCGAATTTAAGTACTGTTTTGCCCGAATATATGGCCGTTTTCAAAACTTCAATTTAAGCCCCAAGCCCCCCCCCCCCTTCCCCTTCCCCTGCCTTCTACGCCTATACACATACCTGAACTGAGGCTGAGCGCCGTAGATATAAACTCCTTGCTGCTGCATTTTATACAATCTATCTGTCATCCCCTGGCCAATTCCTTCCCCCACTCTCTTAATCCGACATACCCATTTTTTCCGTTTCAAATTCGTCTCGCCAAGCCCACGGCCGGATTCGTGGTACTTTGATATCATGTCGACTTAAATAGCTGCACGATTCAAAGAGACAGGCAACCCTCTTTTTAGCACTTACCCCTATTCAGCTGACTCTCCTTAAACGGTAGGCTTATGCTCACTTAATCCTAATAGCTAGCCAGTTTCCAAGTGTAGTTGATAAGGTTTGTGTTGCTATTTATGTTCTTTTTTATGCCTCTTTCTCTTTATCTCTCTGAAAATGGTGTTCGCAATTTGGATTTGGGGACCAAGTACTGGGCAAATCCTATTCAGTTTGAATGTGAAGGCTGAAACAAGATGTCAGTGCGTCAACCCACTGATCGCAATTTGAGTCCCAACATTTTATCGCCATTATATTTACACGGTCAACTGTAGAGTTATATGATAACTTATAAATGGAGACACTTATTTCTTCGTTCCTTTCTCTTGTAACTTTAAATGCTAAACAATTTTGATTTGAAGTAAATTTGATTGTTTCTGTAATTATCAAAGGGTTTATTTTTTATAACCAGCTTGAAATAGTTCTATATCAGTCTTGTACACTGCAAACTGGCGGTATATGATCAATGGAGATTTGTTAATTTTTATCTGTGCCTTGCTTGAAAAAAAATTGATATTTTAAATTCGGATAAGTCATTTGGGGGGCTCTCATCTCATGTCAAGGTTGATTTTTAAACCTCCTTCCAATTGGCCTTTTTCATTCTCTAGCGTAGCGGCTTAAACACGAGAAGGGCGATTTCAATATCATTTAAACCAAATGCCCAAGTTCTATGGAGCGCTGGATGTTCATGTTTATTTTTTTTTTAAATAAGGAACATATACTTCAGCTGTTAAAAACTACTAAACAAAACATAATATTGTTGTGAATTAAAATAGGTCATTGAGTATAACAATGTGTTTATTCGGGTATAGCAGTTATTTTACAAGATAGAAAGGTGTACACCTGGCCTTCCATAGAATATTGGTCGAAACCGTTGTTAAAAATTACGTCAACTTTTGTTTTAAATAAGGAACATATACTTCAGCTGTTAAAAACTACTAAACAAAACATAATATTGTTGTGAATTAAAATAGGTCATTGAGTATAACGATGTGTTTATTCGGGTATAGCAGTTATTTTACAAGATAGAAAGGTGTACACCTGGCCTTCCATAGAATATTGGTCGAAACCGTTGTTAAAAATGACGTCAACTTTTGTTGTGTAAGCATATACTAAGACATAGTTTGAGGAGTTATACTTGTTCTGGGAATGTAAATATAAATCGCATTGGGATATTCCTCTGTCGATTACATAACATTGCATTCAATTACATTCGGCAAAAAAAAAAGGTTTGGAGGTTATTCGGTATAGTTATCTCGTATTTTTCGTGATTAAATATATACATTGCCTTATTCATTCACTATAAATGTAGACTGTCAGAGTATGGCTATTACTCAGTAAACAACCAAAACTGGTGATGGGTATATGACGCAAAACGTATGGCCTTCACACTACCAATCGGTCACCTGATGGTGCGTTGAACCTTTTAGACAGTCAAGGCAAACGTATATCTCGCTTTTGAGTTTCAACTGAACTTGTGAGCGTATAACGGTCATGGTGGTTTCACTTTAGATTGCCCTAGGTTGTTATGACACCTAACGATTTAACATGTTCACGCTCTTGAACCAGTCCAGAAAATGCAACGGTTCACAAATCTTCTCGGTCAAGCTCGTATATATATATGTGAGAATGTCCTTGAAAGATGGATTATTTAGGCGTTGGCATGTCCTTGGCCGTGCTCTTACAGAGGTCCTTTGCCGAAGGGCTCTTATAGTCGTTGACATTTGAAAGGATTGAATGTCCATGAACTATACATTGTTCTCATAATGCATCATGTTCATATGATCTCATTCAAACCATGGGTGTAGGAGACGGGGCGGGGCGGGAGGGGATGGGGGGGGGGGGGGGGGGCTGGAGAAATAGGTTATGGTGCAGCAACCCCTCCGACCCACCCCCCCCCCCCCCCCCCCCTCGTTTAACTTTGAAATCGGCCATATTTGGGCCAAAAATGTTGTTTCAAAAATGGGCGAAACTATGTCATTTCCGGGCACAACCATGTCATTTTGAGGCAAATTTATGTCATATTAGGGCAAATGCATGTCACATTTGGGGAAACTCCTATCATAATTAATATACGTCATTAAAATGGTGAATACCTTTTTTGTATTTGTTCTTTGCTTGCCAGGGCAGGATAATATTCTAGCAAAAGACCCCAGCCCCCTTACAAAATGTCCCCGTTTGCCCATCATTCCAAACAAAAGTGCAGAGGGATCGTCATCTTACTACTATGTGGGTTGAAACAGGTTTATTGAAAAATCATTCACTCTCTCTCCTCATAACAAATAATGCAACTAATTCAACATATTTATCACATCAATGCTACACATTATGGTTCAACCAGAACATAATAGTATTCACTCGCGAGTCTGGAACTGCATTATGAACATACCAAAAACAAACAAACAAACACACGCACATACATACAAAACAAAATCACGATCGGATGAAGTGTCACTGGCCCCTTCAATATATTTTGATAAATTCAATTGTCTTCATAAATGGAAAAGTGTCAACCGTATTCTCGAAATGAGATAACAAACCTTCCTCAATGAATGGACATTGATAAACATGGTAAATGAAAAAGACCTTCAAACGAATTGATTTACCTTATTTACAGGGCTGGCACATAAACGTTGAAAACGACTTGCCGTTCACACATCGATTTAAAGATTTCCTAAAAGTTACTTGAAATGCGTACAATACATACAATGTTATTGGTGTAGCGTGGTCGAACTGATTGGGTGCCCTGGATAATTATTGTACTTCTGTATTTCTTTGGCAGATTTCCCCCTTATGTGTGTTATTGTTTGAATCAAAGAGGCACTTGCCCTGCGGACACGCCACTGTGCGATGTGCTTTGAGAAACCCCTTTGTACAAAAAACTGTTTCGTCAGAATGTACTGCAGCGTTACTTTTTGTCATTTGTTAGTACACAAAGCATGAGTAGGTGTTACAAAATGTCTGTATTTTGACATAGTATAACAGAGATATTAAATGTGTTTTAACCCCCAAAAGTGCAAGCAAAATATACACCCAGTGTCAAGTTCTTAATTTCCGAGTACCACCTTAATTTGGAGGCCAACGTTAAATGGCTATTTGAGGATTAACAATAAGAATATATTAAAAGGCAAATTGTGATCCATGCGCCAGGAGTTGCGGGGTACTTATAGTCTGCGTGTACCATGTAAGTTTGCCACGGAGTGGCTGATTGGCATCTAGTATAACAATTTTATGTATTCAATCGCACGTATATAATAATTATAAACCTTCCTTTCATTTAGGGCGGTAGTTTAATATCTTACGTAGATAAGTAAATACGTGATAGGATGAAGTTCCCAAGAATACGAACAAAATGTGTATAGTGCTAACAATAACAATGAGATCTATACCTTGGCACATGCAACAACCAAAAACTGGCGCAGGGTAGACCCAATATCGCGATATCATCGTGATATTACATTATCAACATACATGTTCCTCTATGAATCCTCTTCATATTACGACTCGTAAAATCACGTGCAAATAAAAACGAATCCTTCGAAAATGTGAAACTGGAGATAGTTCGGCCTGCATAATACCACGAGAACTTCTCGAACTAACTTTCCCAGTTATTTACCTGTGATAAGGATTATTTGAGTATTCGTCGAAAAGGCGACACACAAAAGTAGGGCAAGATCGTTTCAATCAAAATACAAATGCATGTAGGCCTTCGCATACATATCAGTTTGACATTCACGTAATGTATCTAACGGTGTAGTCGTTGTTATCTGTTTTAGTCATTTGTCATGTCCCTGCATCTTGTTGGGGCAATGTTTGTTTAATCCCTGATATATTATGTATGACTGGATAGGGTTTTGCAAACACGTGTGCATGGATCAAGAGTGATATAGTATGCATATATTTTGTTTTGGATCTGTATAATCATTAGAGTTGTTTATTTATGCAATATTTAATAAATGTATTAATTGAGGTATCGAGTGTTGTATATAAATAGTAAATTAATATAAAGTATATAAATCATTAAGAGATATATTGAAGCTATATAGGATTTATTTGGATATTCATGTAAATATCGATTTTGTAAAATAGTTAAATGGAAGATAGTTGAATCAAATACTTTAGAATATATTTAGATCTACAACACTCGTATACCCACATGATAAAACAAAATACTACCTCATTTTGCGTCCCTCTTTTTCTTCATCTCACACAGAAACGATGCTATTGTAATTGCAACAGTAAATACGTATTGACATCAATAACATTATATAGGACAACATATCTCCAATCTTTGCGTCGTCTAAATCAATATTGTGTTCTAAATCCCGATCACGGGATACTGTTCAATGAGTCAATCACGCATAATTATGTTTGTACGCAGTGTGTGCGACGTTTATTTATGCGATAATACGCTCATCGGAAATACTCAGAGCGCAATCCATCACTGTATACAGGAACCTACGCGCGCACTCAGGGCGTCGCGGAGTGGCGCTTGGCCACTAGTTATATTATATTTCAACAGATAAATGGACCTATGATGCGCAACTAGTGTCAATATCGTCAAACTGAAACAAACTTTATCATTTCAATATATTTAAAGAAAGTGCACATTGGTCCGCGCTCAGCACGAATCCAGCCCGATCACGAACAAACATCGACCGGTTCTACAGAAGATCGATTTAGATTCCAATCATATGGAGCTATAGGAGTAAGATCCGCGAACATTATTGACACATAATGCTGCCCATACTCTACATGCAAATCGCCATCGATGATCTAGTTTGACGACTGCTGTTCTACATTCTATAAATATCGTGGTTTTTCATTTCAAAGTACTACAAGAATATTTAGCATGGAGATTAACCAAAGAAAGAAAATTTAAACGTGTCTGACTCTCACGAAGTCATTTAGTGTGTTTACGTCAAAGAAGCTTAATATAACATTGTTAATTAAATGGTGTGTCACGTTTTCTATTACTTTACATTTTACAGAAGGATAGATAGAACCAACGTGCGACACGATTAAATTGAAGAAAATAAAACCATACTTATGTATCTAATGTAAAATTATTCTTTAGCTTACAATTTTTAGTTTATCACGAATACATGATAACCATAATGCGAAGTCCTCCGACATACAGTCTGTTTTTCATAAATGCGCTATATCGCTCTTCGATTTGCATGCTTAGTTACGCCATTCACTCACAATATTATGTTGGCAATACTTATGAAATAAATCGCAAAGTTGTGACTGACCACCGCAATTTTAACAATGTATTAGCACGAACCATCTAGGTCCTCCTCTATTCAGCGCAAAACATTTTAGTATAAATTTATATATAGGCCTTCTTAAAGCCCTCACCTCACATGCCCCCGTTGGACAAAAATAAACTCGAAGACTCCGTCAATTGTCAGTAATCGAATATGGAGAAGAATGTGTAAACCATTCTCGCCCACTTCGGGTCGAAAGATAACACCCGATTTCCGAGCACTCTCACTTGCAGCGACCGTACCGCTATTATAACCAAAACCTACCCCCCCCCCCCCCCCCCCCGCTCTCATTTTGACCTCCACTCCTTATAGTTATTCAAATACGCCATACTATAGCGGGAAAGTGTTTCTAAATCAGATTTACTTCGGATTATTTACAAAATCGGTTAATTTCCAAACTGAATAAACAGATTCATAAACGAACATTTTGTAAAGAAATAATTGTACAATTATTTCAGATGGAACCGCGAGACGATCAAATAAATTGTATATTAAGATTATTTAAATTTTGAGATAAATTGTGCACATTCGTTGTATTTGATTGAATTCAAAACACATTCAAACCATTATTCTATGCTGAACTGACAATGCAGTAAACCTTATAACCTGTGCAAATGTATTATACATAGAGGGTATTTTAAAGATATTATAGAATCCATCCCTACGGACAGATGGTCAAAGTTATTCTGAAGGGGGTTATGACTATCCCTCGTCACGTTTTCATTGACACCATGGATCGCCGGTAACTGAGAAAACACCAGTCCGGCCACGACCGTTGAAGACGATTTGACATTGGTGTCGGTTGAGGAAGAGAAGGGTGCTAAGTCACTTTATTGTACTTCTGAGATAATAATTTTCAAAGTTTGAAGGCCATTTAGACAACCAAAATGTAGATCTGATTTATAATTGATAAACATTCCCAAAATTAGACATGATCAGTTTAGTATCTGAACATGTCGCATCGCTATAGTCTCAGAGGAGGGTCGGATCTACAAGGTGGTACACGTAACTCAATTTAGACAAAAATCGACTTAACGCCTTTCCCACTCTCACCCGACGACATGTTCTCGACATCAGCCTCATCTCGAAATATTGCTGGCACCATTCTGAATGCAACAGTCACAATTATAGAGATTCCTGTTCTATTTATTTGTTCTTAAATGCACACAATACGTATAAGGGGGTACTCAACTGTATAGACACTCAGACGTTTACAAAGCTTGACTTCGATTTTGTTTGCATTACATTACTGGGTCTAGTGCATTAATTTTGTATAATAATGTGGCACTCAGACTCAGAGGCTGAAAGAGTTGAAGATTCATTATCATCACGCCTTGCTTAGCATGTCTTATCGGGAAAAGGGGGAAATATGTTTCCACGAATTTCAAGCTTGAACGCTGGCTGCACGAAAACACGAAAATTAACACAATAAATAATTGAATAACTTGCTCATCCCGGGAGTCTATAGAGGGTTTTTGTTGTTGCTCATTTTAATTTCACTCGTAAGCAAAGTATTGGAGAAATGTTTAAAATACAATTTCAAATTTCGTATAACCCATCTAGGAAAAGACCTATTTTAAGGCAAAATTGATCATTGTTTCCCTCATCAAATTGGCAACCCCTTATTTGCTGATACAGTTTAATGACATAAAATTAGCAAGGGAAAATGTACACATCTTTAAATGTTTAGCCTCTCTGAGCTCGATTAGAAAATTTGGCTTTTCGAAGTGATATGTTTACAAGTCATTGTGACGTCATAATATAATCTCTCTCTCTCTCATTGTGACGTCATAATACAATCTCTCTTTCAGAATGTAATGTAGCACTTGCAATCGATAGCATCGCTTTCATTGTTTGCCATAGGTTCTAACGAAAATTCTCCTCTATCGATATATCGCGGCTCTTCCGTGTAATATTATACAAATAGTGCATGGTTTGGAGTTGAATATACCAGAATAGACAACGATACATTTTTAATTTCTCGAGAGCGATTATATTGCATCGAGGCCGCAGGCCGAGTGCAATATAATCGCACGAGAGAAATTAAAAATGTAGAGGTGTCTATTGTGGAATATTTAACGACAAGAAGCATGTACTATAATATGATTATTTTGAGGAACTGATATGGTTATCATGTTGATAAACCCAAATTGACCTTGCTCAAATTGTGAGTGTTCTCTCCAGCCATTGTCGGCCCTGCGTACTGTGTTAAGTGCCAGCGCGTATTAGAAATAATTGCGCGCTCTGCGCATTTTCCCCATTCAAGAACAAGCGCACAAGAGCACATTACGCAGTCCAAGGCAATCCCCTGCGCAGCTCGTTTGGCTCTCTATGGTCAGTTTGTACATACTGAAAAGTTATAATACATATGTATTATAACTTTACCATTGATTATACTGGATTAAGCATCGGTAATCAACCAATGGGAATGCTCAATTTACCTTCATTATGACGTCATCATATTATATATACAAATATTATTGCAATCACGTGACTGTGTTGAGATAATCAATGCCTCGTATTTTACGAAGTCAGATAACATAACTAGTTATATTATTGGTCAAAATATAATGTAGGACTATACCAAAACACAAAAATGTGGAGCAATCGTCCTTGATGGGGATACCACGGCCCAAAGCGGTATGTTGACACCAAGGTATGAGCAATCACGTCCCGATGAATCGATGATTTCAAACACGACTCGGATGAAGCAGACACGGTGCTACACGTGCTTTTGTTGAATGTCAAGGCTAATGCAGATCGCTATTAACTCTGTCAATAATGCACTTGCAAATCCATAGTGCTTGGTCAGTATAACGCAATCATGGCAATGGTTATACGATTGTTTGGTACTCACAAGGGTATAGCGTTTTATTCCGTGATGCTGCATTACCCATATGTTTGATACAAGTTCATGTCATGTTCCTAGCTTAAAGGGACTTAGTAACATTGTCCAAATCCTCAAAATAAAATTTTAATTCTAGCGGTTCCCTCATACCTTGTTGTATTCGTATTAACAATAAAATCATGAGACCGTGTTCGGTTTTTCAAATTTCCCTTTCGTTACAAAGATATGTACGATCGAAGTATTCAGATAAGAAAAACTCCCCCGGAGTTTTGAAACCGTGTACAAAGTGAGTGCAGTGAGTTAGTGAATATCACTTTGCATTTTGGCTCATTCCTTGGCCATACAATGTCCATTTGACTTGAAATTTTCACACAATACCCTGTGGACATATGAGATAACAACAATATACATTGCATGAACCTTTCATCACTTTTTAAACAAAGTTACTAGATCCCTTTAATTCTAAAAGACGCTAAATCCAATGTTTTTACGTCGGAGAAAGAGAAAAAAATCGCCATTTTCCCCAAACTTTGTACACATGCCCATCGGAATATGAAACTTAATTGTTTTCTATTTTGTTTTCGATCGCGTTTCTTGCTAATAATTTGATTGTATAGCTATAGGTACGTACCTTGCCCTTGCATTTCTATCATGAATAATTTGTGTATATAACTTGGATTCTGCGTCGTTTGGAATTATGATCTGCATATAGATAATACATTCTGCTACTGGGGATACGATTCCAAACGGTTCCGTTTTCCGCGAAATCGGCACATTCGGCTTTCATCGCAATATCAATAATTGCATTGTTGATGAGTGATACTTTTCTTCATAGTATATGACAAAGAAAAAAAATAGAAGCCAGTGTATCACAGAAAACAGTGGATTGTAATAGCATAACTTAAACTGAATGCAAAAATGATAACTTTCCAATGATGGGGGGCAACTAATGTCAATATAACTATTGACAACATAACAAGAACAAGAACCGACACAAATAATCCACATTATTGTCTAATTTGCCTGATTAGAAAATGTTGACCTCTCGTCAATTATGTGTTTTTTATTTTTATTTCAAATATGGGCCAAATCATTTAGAAAGTTTCCTAAATCAAAAATTGATCACGTCGTCAGAGAGGCGGAAGGGTATTGGGAACATAAAACTAAGGATTGGACATGCTGCAAGGATTTCTCCATTTCCCTAGATTATCTAGACATGTGAGCAATCATTTAGGGAAAGATCTAACATATCTAAACCTGCCGATAAGAAAACAATGTTACCCAACTTAGTTGTATAAAGGAGGGAGGCAATACAGGTATAGTAATGCTCGATTTGTTCAAATTCGCATCAATGTTTACTTACGGCTGTAACAGAAATATGTAAATGCCTAAACAAAACAAGTTTAAAGGAGAGAACAACAGTGGTTACACTTAAAGTGATTCATTAACTTTATACAACTTTTTTTCAAAAGTGATATTTGAGACTTTAATCATGCACCAATATGACTGTAAGATTATTTTGAACGATATGTGAACGTTTTATAGAAAAGGATAATTGTATAATCTGTAATACGTGTGGTTTACGGGTACACCATGTGAGATGGGTGGATTGGTAAGCCCTGAAAAGGACTATGGTAGTCCTAGAAAGGACTGTTGGTGTAGTTCTGAAAAGAACTGTTGGTATTCTTTCTAGGAGAGTTCTAAAAAGAACTGTTGGTAGTCCTAGAAAGGACTGTTGATAGTCCTAGAAAGGACTGTTGGTAGTCCTATAAAGGACTGTTGGGATAGTCCTGAAAAAGACTGTTGGTATTCTTTCTAGGAGAGTCCTAAAAAGGACAATTGGTAGTCCTAGAAAGGACTGTTGTTAGTCCTAGAAAGGAGTGTTGGGATAGTCCTGAAAAAGGACTGTTGGTATTCTTTCTAGGAGAGTCCTAACTCCTGACGACGGATAGTCAACCTATTCGAAACGTCGAGTCCCTCCTACCATCCACCCTCTCCTCGCAATACCAACAGTCCTTTCTAGGACTATCAACAGTCCTTTCTAGGACTGCCAACTGTCCTTTTTAGGACTCTCCTAGAAAGAATACCAACAGTCCTTTTTCAGGACTATCCCAACACTCCTTTCTAGGACTAACAACAGTCCTTTCTAGGACTACCAATTGTCCTTTTTAGGACTCTCCTAGAAAGAATACCAACAGTCTTTTTCAGGACTATCCCAACAGTCCTTTATAGGACTACCAACAGTCCTTTCTAGGACTATCAACAGTCCTTTCTAGGACTACCAACAGTTCTTTTTAGAACTCTCCTAGAAAGAATACCAACAGTTCTTTTCAGAACTACACCAACAGTCCTTTCTAGGACTACCATAGTCCTTTTCAGGGCTTACCAATCCACCCATCTCACATGGTGTACCCGTAAACCACACGTATTATATACACCATCATGGAAACCGATACTTACAAGCAACATTGTATAATCTGGTTGAACAAAATGTGAAAATAATTGTCGTCTGTTTTGTTAACCGACGTCAAATTTCTATGTTGGCTTCAGGGCCGCTTCATAAATATCTCCATAATTTGAATCATATTATTTTATAGAAAAAATTCAAACCACTTTATTTTTATTTTCCTTAAGCTCCAAGTGATTGTGCTTAAATTTGACAAAGTTAAAATTTGCCTTTTTATTATGTTAATGGATCCGTTTAACGAAATTTACACCAAAGCCTCATTAGGGCGTGTTATGTCGGTTCCTCAAAGTAGTATGTATGATCAATCCAAACATTGCCAAACGTAGATGTGAAACCAGTTCTGGGGTTTACTATCCTTGCATGTCTTCCTCACCACCTGTCGTGTAAATCGATACGCATTTCATCCAAGGTGATCGAGGTGATAGCTCCATGTTAGCATAAATATGGTCACCCTTATGCCTTTTTATCATAAGCTTTTCTATAATTCGTCATCATCAGAAAAAACTGAACGAATCATTTACTTGTTAAAAAACCTAGCCAATATTATACTGTTGCTTTCAAGCTCACTGACTTTTCATCGGATGCGTCCGGACGCATCCGATGAAACGGCCAGCATGAATGCTACAGAGGTGAAAAAGCCGATAGAATAGGCGATGAAAAGAAGAGAAATAGGCGATTAAATTCTCCTACTTTAGAGTAGGAGAAATTCTCTTTCTATCGGTGTCACTCCGATAAAACGGTCAGCTTGAAATGGTTCGGGTGAAAAATACCGATGAAAATGGTCAAAGGTCGTTCTTGTTCCGGCTAAAGCAGTGTAACGCGCGCTTTTTTCGGAACACGGCATGCGATAATATTATGCTGCGCCATAGCTAGCTCGTGTAAAGTGAACCTCGAGTATCGTGCACGTGTTTTTTGTTGACGTTTTGTTTACGTATAAATTGATTCGTTTTATTTATTTATTTATTATTTATTAACGTTTTATTTCAACAGGGTTGCCCTTTCAGTTAAACAACTGATCTACCAAGGGGCCCCGTTTTATTTGTATGTTGCATGAATATAAAGGTTTTAAAAAAAAATTCAATTCATGAACATCGTTATAATAATATATTTATTATAAAGCATATATTTATAAAACCAAATGATGAACAGAACAATATTTAAAACGGATCACTAACAAATGTATTGAAAGTATAGGCTAGTGGCTTTTTGTTATCAACAATTCTTCACTTCCGGCCGGTGAATGCAAAAGGCGATTAAATTCCCCTGCATTATGAACGCGACAGAGGGCAAGTTGCGAGTTCCCCGTTGTTTACATAAGAAATTCCATCGGTCTTTTTCATCGGTAATGTAAGCTTGAAAATGGATCAGAATTTTTGGAGAAAAGACTTACCTTAGTTATTATTTGTATTGGCTATATACATTCTCACTCCACGGCCATCCAAAGTGGAACCATATAAAGAGATAATATAAACACAGCATTTCCCCTTCTCCTTCATTCCTGTAACGAAGAATTTTACTAGCAAACAGAAAAATATGAATGTATTCAAATTTTAAAAAACGGGATATCAAAACATGTTACATGTTACATACGGGAATACCATATGTGAACAGTTGGAAGATGGACCTTTCATTGAAGTAGAATAGTACATCTGCATTAGCCTACTCAGGATCATTTTTAATGGTATATTCAACGGGGTGAGTTATCTTTAATACGTATCAAGTATTTACAAAAAAATCCTAATTAAATTGAATGAAATTGATGGTACGTACACTTTAATTCAGAGATTCCAAATGAATAGAGTTTTTTTTCTATGGGTCAATGTTCTTAATTGTCGTACTAATATATCAAGGCGAAGGCCCATTTCGAAGTTGAAAGCCTATTTGGACATAAGTATTATGTTTATCCGTTCAAGGATTTCTGATTTGTGTTTAACTCTCACCTCACCTCACATCTCCCGTAGCCTAACTGGCCGTAGGGGCGCCACCAGTGGCTCTTTAACCCACTTCCTCAAACCGTCTTTAAGCTTTAAGCCGGTCCACTCAGTGATGTTGTAATGCCATCTCTTCCTATTGGTATAACATGGATGCTCTGTAGACGTAGAACCCTGGGTTTAATTACTGATCGGGTTAATCCAACAATGTGAACTTCACATAAATGCCCGTATTTATGACACGGCTATTAACTGATTAACCCGTGGCTGAGAAATACATTCGCATCTAGATCAAAAGCCTGAAACTGATAAATAACAAATTCGAATAATCACTGTAATATACGTTGTAGCCACAGACAATTGAAGACACATATGGAGCATCATGCAGTGCGATAATCACAGATAATGCGTGATACATATTTAAAGGTTAGCCAATCCATGCATTGCTGGTCAACGGTCTGCAGTCTGCGTCACTGCTCCTAAAGGCGATATTGCAAAAATCGTGAACGCTGTTTCCACGAAATCTTCAAGATGATTATGAGAAAATAGTTCAAGGATTTCGTAACTTTGTCCAAATCGATCAGAATTGAATTGATCTTAAAGGAACTATAGCGTCTAGATGGCCTAATTTTCACAATTAGGCTCTCTATATGTAATTTTTCAAATCATTTGGCAGTCATTTCCCTTGAAATCAATCAATTTTGGGGTAATTAGTAAATATCTCATTGTCCTGGGAACGCCCCTTTTAAATCGCCAAAATCGATTATGCTGCCCTCTATTGGTGTGACGTCATAGAAAGAACTTCGCCCCATAGTCTCTGTACACGACGCCTCTCTAAATTCTCTAGTTGACGTAAGCCGATGAAGTGTCAATCACGCTGCTGAGTTTGGACCCTAAATGTGGGCGGGGCGTAAACTGGCTGCTAAGTGAGATTTGGCATCAGAAATTAGCCTAAAATCACTACTGTGTTTATTTTCATGTAGTTTTTTTCTGCAGACCTACTTTACAAGTCATCAACTATAGAATAAGTGCCAACATACGTTGTATTCTTTGGTTCCTTTAAGAGGTTCTATTGGGACTTGTTATATTTTCCTTCTAATAAACATGATAAAAGAAACATACACCATGTACTCGTTTGTTTTGCGACTGAATGTGGACGAATCATCGAGATAGTTTGAAAAGTGTATTTTTTGTTTGACATAATCAAAGACGGCAGTCGGTTAACCCTTACTTTATATCCATATCAATCAGCAACGAAGATACCAATTCCATTGCAAGTGATCCATTACATTTGTCAAATTCAAACAAAATCACTTGAAGCTTCTTTCACATTTCTTTTGTATACCATGTTGTTTGGCCTATGATTTGCTTACATGTCTACCTTCAACCGTTCCGGAACGCATTTCGATTGTAGTCAAAAATCAATGTGCAAATGTGAAAAAAATCTGGCATTTTTTTCATCTTTTTCTATAGGTAAACTTCACACAACATTCATAAGAATCTTACAATAATATTGGTATATGACTGAAGTCTCAAATATCAAATATCTCAAATATGGAACAAATCGTATATGAAGTTAATGGACAACTTTAAGTTAACATGCAGGGAATAGCGAATTATTCACTACAATATATGCGGAGTTGTTAAAGAAAAACACAATAAAATGTGCGGTCAGTATAATCCTCTATATATATACGTAAATATCAGTGGACCTGTATGGAAACATATTGACATTGATTGGTCCAATGACCGCTGGTCAACAACTAAGGTGAATGAACCGCCTGAATATTAATATATTAAATCAATCAGACATAATTCATCGAATGAGGTAGAGGGTGATACGTGGGGATTGCAATCGTCTACGTTCTACGCGGATCTCTATGACCTTATAGAAATCGGTACACGTTGTTTTTAGTTTTTGATAAACAAATAATTACCTCTCATTTCAGTGCTTCATCCGCCAGCACAGAAGGGGGAAAGTCATAATTATAGTTCTCTCTGTCGGCTTTCAAAATTATGATACATTACTGTAAATACAGCTGAAATAATGCACATTAAGTCGTCTACCACGCATGATTGTATACCGCTGAAAGTTCATAGGCTAGCCTAGATGTACAGTGTTAATGTCCCTTTGGATGAATTTGTTGTGCCGGTTATTTATTTCTGTATAATTGAATTGATTTTGATCTGAAGTGCTGTTTGACCCTTTCAAGACCACATCACAAGAAGTACTACATCGTTAATGAACTAATAATACCAATAAATTTTGAGCAATTAGAGTTGATATAAACGTTCTGAAGACAGAGGGGGTGGATGTGACGGAGCCAAGCGATCTTGCCGTGGGGTATAGGGTGTGCCCCTCCCACGGTAGGGAGTTCTATGAGCGTTCAAACATCATTCAGTTTACATACAAACGTATTGATTAATCAATGGCAGCCTTTACAATTAATTAAATGTAATCGTATGGGTGGGGGGGGGGGGGGGGGGCGGGGGGTCTGCAGCCACCAATCACCTCATCTGACACATATCTGAGAAGTATTCGGTTTACAAAGTGAGCGTACTGTTAAATACATCCTGTGCTCAAAGTGTGTGAGATACAGGGAACCCGCCCTGCATGCGATGGGTGTCGGAACTATAAAACAATGCTACAAATTAACGTGGGCTACACAGTGTGTTCACAATGTGATCACAGTGTGTTCACAATGTGTTCACAGTGTGTTGCACATTGGGAAACAAGATGTGGGTACACTGCGACACAATTTGTTATATCCTGTATGGATATAAGCTCATTCTGTTCTACATATTATAAATACAATTCAATTTAAACCAAAGTAGTTACCTGATACCTAAAATTCAACCTTTATTTATTTTTGGGGAAGGTGTAGCATTATTGTTTTTCACCTCAATGTATCCACGTGTGGTTATCCTCCTACGAAAACAAAGCTATAAGAAGGTCTTTACATAACCATAACCCAAGTAGTTGAACATAGGAGATAAGTAGCTTTGAAAGGTTGAATGAAACAAAGTGATTTGGAGCGAGGATGCAGAGTTGTCATGCAAGTGCGCACGAGGTGGGAAGGGGAGGGGGGCTTGGGGCTACAGCCCCCAATAAACTTACAAACTGCAAAATTAGGGGGGAAATGCACCAACGATGTAAGCAAAAACATATGTAATTGTTTATCAAAGTCGCAATAAAATTAGGGCAAACAATTTCGTCCTAAATTTTAAACGTCGAGCAGAAGATAATCAAACTCCTTGGCAAAACTGTGCCTGTACATACGCCCATGTAATCAAGGGGGTGTTATCGTATGGGACAAGGTTGATTTCCAAGGTCGCAACAATATACTGTTTTTGCGACCTTCTTCGGATTGTTGTAAACTGTGTCATTAATTTAAAGGGATCTAGTAGCTTTATCGGAATCGACCTAACTTACTTGCATCTCTACTCTGACGTAAGTGGTTCTCTCATGCCTTCATTGTGTCCTCTATCATCTAGTAGTATGATCTAACCTTGTTTTCGAGGGTTTGTTTAATTTCCACCTCGTTATTGAGGCTTTTGTGATTTAATGTGGAGGGGAAAAAATAGTGAGGATTATTGTGTCTTTGTAAAAAACGTATAACTTTGAGCTAGCAAAAATGCATTGTGTTATCATGAAATTTCACATATCCCTCAAGGAATATATTATCAGGCTACAATTATACAACATGTAATTAACCCTTCGGCAGATTGTGCATGTGTCAACATAGTCACTTACTAGATCACAAACAACTTAACTAGTATAGCATTGCAAAATAAACGTGCATCGACGTCTAATTACGATAGGTCTTTTTTTTTTCAATCAAACGCGAGTATATAAATGCAGGATTGGGTATTAATTTAGTGCCATAGAAATATTAGGCCGAATAGTGAAATTCAACAAAATAAGATAAACAGTCCAAATGGGGCGATTTCAAACAATCATATCAAATAAGTACTTAATTATATGCATGAGTTCATAAAAGCAAAGGTTTACATTTATATGTAGTTAAGAAACATTATTTATCCGTATGGCTAGTCATGGGTTCTTAAATCCATCAGCAATATCATCAAACGTACGTTCAATTTCAGATTCCAAGAAAGTGAATGGTTTTCGTTATGTAATAAGAAAGTAGGCCTAATTATTTAATCCCGCCTAAATTGGAAGTGATCAAATAAGGCTAGTGTGTGTATATGACCATGTTTCTACTCCCTGAACAGCAACACCCACATGCACCAGTTGTTACATGTGTAAACAATCAACAGTAACATACATGTCCATATGCACTCAGACAAACATTCATCATTATTATATATTGAGCGAACAGCTTGAAAATCGAGCTGGTCACTGCTTGCTCTTTATCATGTTTATTGGTTTAAAGGAAGACTACCTCAAATATGAAGAAACAATCGTGATACTGATGGGTCAGTAACAAAAATTATAGTAACGATAGCACGTGAGCACAGTTCTGCCCCCATATATAATGGTTTGACAAAAACAATCAAACATTCGGGTAATTAGTTTGTTTTGTATTTTTAAGAAATACAAAGAGTGTGCCAAAAATAATTATCGTGCCCCCCCCCCCTTTTTTTTATCAATGATACCACGTTGCGCCTCTACTGTCGGTCGTTCATAATAAAATAATGATCAGAAGCTTACATTACAATGATTACGTCAGACAACTCATTGAAAATGTTGAACAGTTAAAGATGATATTTAAGATGATAACCATAATTTGTACATTGCATACATGAGATAGACGACAGGTCAAACATTTAGATACTAACGTAATATTGATTTCTTTATTCATGTCTTCTTCAAAAAAAATACAGGGTAGGTCGTTCAGTTAAAAAAACTGCTTTACAACGGCGCCATGTGAATCATGGTAATACATTTAAGTATTACCGTTCTCAGATAGTTTAAAGAGATCTAGTAACTTTATTGAGAGGTGCAAAAGATGATGAATGGTGATGCAATGTATATTGTTGTTATCTGATATGTTCACTGAGTAATGTGTGAAAATGTCAAGTTACATAGACATTATAAGGCTGAGTAATGAGCAAATATGCAAAGTGATATTCACTAACTTATTGCACTGACTTTGCACTCGGTTACGACTATCCAGTGGATAGTTTAACATCTGAACACTTCACTCGTGAACATCTTTTTAACAAAAGGGGAAACAACAAAAACAAAACCTGTCCCATGCTTCTATTGTTAATACGAATACAACAATGTACGAGGGAACCGCTAGAATTCCAATCGTATTTTGAGGATTTGCACAATGTTACTTGATCCCTTTAACGTTCATTTATTACTCAAGACTCAAGTGCACCCTTGGAAAACGTTTTGTTTACCTTGGTGAGACGAAAAAACACGTGTCCAAAATATGAATATACAGCCAGCAGAGGCATGCCGAAAGTACATTACAATCGTTACGTCAACCGGTCTAGAAGAAAAAAAACAAAACATATGTTAGTCTACTTGATATTAAAAAACCTTCTGCAATCCTGGTGATGTACACTGTCTAAAGAATATAATATATATATATGGTCTGGCTTGATTGTAGGGCGCAGCTTTATTGGTTGTCAATCATATTCGCTATACTAATCACGTTATGAATGCACAAGTATAGTCTTAGGCCACTTGGGCGCCATTTTTATGTAACAGGTGGTGTGGAATCGCAAATATTGTCACGTAGTTATATATGCTTCTCCGATAGCGGTTAATATATTAACGAACTCAAAGTATTTGTGAATAATGTTATGTTGTGGAACATTGAAGTTATGGTATAATATATCTGATATTCGTGCAGTTTAATGTAGATATCAGGAATATCCGATATGTCTTATTTTTAACCAACATGATGGTACTAATGATAAACAAGCTTTCTATTCACCTCGATCTTTTGCAAGGGAGACATTTTCGAATACCTCTTCTAGGTGTGCTTTCCGCATGCATAGACCTGCCAATACTAGTCACATCAATGGGGTCTGAGACATGGGTCTATAATAAGATGAAAATGTCGAATACTACCCGATCTCCCGAGAGTTCGTCTTACATATTGGTTTAAGTACTTGACCGTGAGAGGAAATACTCGCCCTGCATGTCACTTGATCGTAACCGGAGCAATATCTCTAATAGGGTGCCCTAATTTCATGGTGACGGATTGGTACAGTGCAGGGTAACGGGGTCTATAACTCTATATTATATCGAAATGAGAAAATGTATACAATTTTAGAACGCGTTATTTTGAACAAGTATGTTGAATCAAACAGGAAATCGAAACGATGAGAATAGTGGTTTCGTATTCGAAAGAAGTCCATGATAAATTACGTTCGTAACTGCTCAACGTCGATACTCGTACTACTATAATTTGACGACGAACAAGGAGTGGGAGGATAAATGTCATCTGAACCTGCTTGTGAAGTCATTCTATCGCGACTTCAGCCCCGACGCTTTTCAAATCAACATAATTATATCATAACTGACGACGAAAACTTGAAGCTTCGAAAGGAATATTCAACAAATAAGAGTGCAATGAACTGCATTGTCCACAGATACCTGGAATTGTTGTTCCCTCATACTTTCTAGTCATAACGAATTTAAATGACGTTTAGTCCACGTGATGATAGCGTAGGATCCTTCTAAATCGTCAGTTGATTCATCTGTATCCCGTTACGGATATGTATCCATGTAGACCTTGACCTACACACTATAATGTTAATCGAGTAGTGGTCACGAAGACATTACGTATGCTTTATTGCGATATTTATATACCTGAACTCCATTTTTTTTGTAAATTGAATCCTTGCTAGATTACGTGTCCTAAGCAAATTGGTTCCACGGAGGTTTATTTCAATAGCCTATCACCTCCCAGTCATGTTATTTCATTATCTTATTCTTCTTCTCTTTTTTCTTTTGCTTTTCTAAACATCGTTTGATTGTGTAAAGCTGAGTAAGCCTTTTTGTTTTTTTTATATTTCTTTGTGTTGTGTAGGTGTATTTTAATGTTTGTTTGTTATATCTGTTGACTAAAGTTTGTTCAATGTACGTAGCTTATTTATTATGCTATCTGTAATTGTTTTGTATTTGTATACAGGGCGCACCTGTAAAGCAGTTTTTTAACTGAGGTTGCCTACCCTGTATTTTTTTAAAGAAGACACGAATAAATAATAAATAAAATAAATAAATATGCGCCATTTTGCGACCCTAGCATAGGCGCCGGAAGTGGGGGGCAGGGGGGCGGCCGCCCCCCCCCCCCAAATCCAAAGAGTGGGGGGGGGGGGAGCAAAACGCAATTTTGCTCCCTCAAAAAGCCCCCCCCCCCACCCCTCCCCAAATTTTTTTTTTAAAAGAGTGGGAAAGACACAATCAAATGTATGAGCTAACGTTCAAAATTTTAGCTGCGCGCTTCGCGCGCGAACAGATTATCTCAGTTTGTTGTAAACGTTCTGATTAGAGCATCTAGACATTTTATTATTTGTTTGTTTAACTCGGATTCTAAATTTCCTTCACAGGTATGGCATGAAGTGCACCAAATTGCACCATTTCAAGTATATAAATGCAAAATCTTCCCCGTGGGAGGGGGGTACCCCTCCCAAACCCAAGCCCAAGCCCTCGGTCGCTTCGCTCCCTCGGGATTCATTATTGGCTGTAGGCCATGTTGTTGGATCATAAATGCGCCATATGGTTTATGTTGGAACTGTGTATGACACTAAATACAATGTGTGAGTTTGGGTGCATATCTATTACTGCGTCAATCAATTGTTTTCTTCGTGAAAAATATATCAAGTCATAGCACGCTTTCCCAGATACAGTTAATCTTAAGCCCGAATTTCCTATCTAGGTATGCACCAGATTGCACAATTTCAAGTCCATAAATGCAAAATCTTTCTTACCGTGGGAGGGGGATAAGCCCATGAGCGCTTGGAAGGAATGCTCCCCAGGGAGTGGAGATGGTGCACACAATGTGTGCTGGTTTGCATTGTAACCTATGACCGGGGTAATAATAGTGTTAAGCGCTATGTATTTAGCGCTATATAAGACAACTATATTATTATTATACCCCCTCCCAAACCCTCCCACTCCCTCCCTCCCTGCCCCAGCCCTCAGGCGCTTCGCTCCCTCGGGACTCATTATTGGCTGTGTGTTGTTTGATCATACATAATGTTGCATAATTATGGTTTATGTTGTTGTGTGTGTGTTTTGGGGTACATATTTATTAGTGTGTCAATTATTTGTTTTATACGTGAAATATATATTTAAACTTTCTGGTCGATCAAATCATATCACGCTTTCCCAAATACAGCCGAATTTCCTATCTAGGTATGCACCAGATTGCACAATTTTAAGTCCAAAAATGCCGTGGGAGGGGGGACACCCCCTCCCCCACCCTCCCCCCGCTCAGTCGCTTCGCTCCCTTGCAATGTCTCACTCTCACATCTGGCAACCCAGAGTGTGGTTGGGCATGAGCCCCTACACACACAAATTGTGAGCCTCCTTGGGGTTTTGCCCCCCCCCCCCCCCCCAATCCAAAACTGCTTCCGGCGCGCCTGGACCCTAGCCATGTAATGATAGCTATAAAAGTATTGGTCGAGTTGCACGAGTCGATATAAACATGTATTTCGTAAAGATAACGATCAAAATAATAGTACTTCATCGTAGACTATTGGGTAAGCCATTACAACGTGTATAGTTATAACAACTACAACATAAGCGGGATAATAATAGTATATGAAGCTCTTAGAGATGATACTGTATCATGAATATAACATAATCGTTGTTATTATTATCGTTCAGTCCAGCAATCATCGGACGAACCATACCGAAATAATACGTGATAGATTTAAGGTCAACTATTTGTTTTGGCATGCAATAAACAGAGATGGAGATTATTCGAGACTCGTTATGTTGACAGTTAGACAAACAATGTCTCGTTAATCGGTACGGATTATATCTTTGGAAATGTGAAAGTTGATATCACTTCCTCACTTAGTAGTCTAGCAGTACTCACGTACATTGTTGTGTATGTTTTACCAATGATAAATATTGAACAATCATTTGGGACATAATTATGTTGATTTAATATCAACCCTTGTCAGGGTTTAGCATGTCAAAATATTTACTAGAGTAACTTTAAAGTTGATATCCGGATCGAATAGGGATTCTAAAATGTAGATTATTATTGTATATAGGTCTGTTATTCCTGCTTGTGTAGCCAATGCATTGTAATCAAGAAACGGATTCAAATCAAATTAAGAAAATCAGTAATGTAAAGTATTGGTTCATGTCATCGTACCATATCGATAATCGGTGATGTGTCGTTTTGCAAGTATAAATTATTTGGTTGATTGCAACAACATTTGATGTGAATTAGGATATCGTTTGAACGTAAATAATTGTTTCGAGGCCAAAATCTGTCGGAATAACATTCTTCCGCTTCTGCTCCATATTCATGATATTGGCTTTAAAGGGACAGTCCCTCTTTTACAAAACATCTGAACAGTTTCCAGTTGACGGATGGGGATGAATGTAACACACACACACAAATCAGATCGAACAGCCCTGTAATTTGGATTCTACGAATGAAAAACGAATGCGTCCCTCCATCAAACTATATATCGGTCAATAAAAGAGTTTAACTGATTTAGCATAATATTACAACAATATTGTACTTATTCTTGTAAAGGTATTGTGAAGCCAACATTTGTAAAGGTATGTCACGGAAAAAAAATCTCAAAAATGAAGAATATGTAATTACATGTAGTCAGTTTAAGCGAGGTTTGATTATTTTGTTTAGTGTGCGGTCATACTATTGTTATTTGTGCGCGGGTCACGTAGCTAGCGTGGGTCACGTAGGGGTCACTCATAGCGTTGTGGTACTTCGTGGAATCCGTGTACGAACTTCCTCACTGGGTGAATACACGTATAATGCACAATTAACTGTTGGACGATGGTTTATTAGTTTTAGGTCTATAACTCCACGAAAAAGAGATTTCAAGCCCTAATTTTTTTCAGGCATGCTATTAAAGGGGACCAACAGGCAAAGAACAACACATTATTATATGTTTTGGTACCGTTTTGTGATATCAAATAGATACCCAACATTTTTGCAAAGGGTTATGTAATTCATAAACAAAGCAATTAATTTCCACCACTTACGGAACCACTACTATTTCCTGGTTCCGTATGGGCCAAACATTTGCGAATGCGCCAATGTTATTCACGCGTACGTTGGGGGACAATAGAATCCCGGGCGATTTGTTCGCTCTGGACAAAGTAGTCTCGTACACATGCAGACCCATGAAAGCATGCTTTAGAATGGTGATGCGTTTTCCAATTTTTTTTTTTCTTTCTGGAATCATATTTCATATACCTTTCATTAATCAGAATATTTTTTGTGGGTGGTGGTACCCTTTAAATGACAGTTTCTTTCATATAAGACAATAACCTCGCTTTTTTTTTTTTTTTGGCTTGCAAAAGAGGGGTTATCCCTTTAACATGTTGAGCTTGATCTCATCTATTCTCAACACGGTTCATGCGTGCGTAAATGAGGTACACATCAGTATTACAGAACATGAAGATGATAGCCGTTTCGCATTAGTAAGCCCGAGAACATCGATATGTGTACACAACTCATGCAATCGGGGCACTATACTGGGGTATAGACATCCTCATCTTAAAGAGGTAGGAACATTGTTCAAATCCACAAATCTATAGAACTGTGGTGGTTCATTTATACATTGTTGTGTTCGTATTAGAATACTGGAACAGGTCTTGGGGTGTTTTTGTGTTCTTCTTCGAATTTCCCTTTCGTTACAAAGATATTTACGATTAGAGTGTGCATATTTTTAATCATCCATTATAAAGTTATAACCGTGTACAAATCCATTAAACCAGCGAATATCACTGCAGTTTCGTTCATTTAGCGTGAAATGTTCGCGCATCACTTAACGGACATATATTATCACATACATGCACATTGATTTGTTTTATCAACCACTGTATTGTATTTAAGACATAATTCTAATTGTTTTTTTGACAGTGAAAACTATTTTAGTACATGCAATCCTGACACACAGTATTAGCTGCGTAAACAGCAAAATCTATCGTAATCAAACATAATACAGTTCATGGTCACAACGCACGTGCAGATATACATTCATATACTAGTACCTGGGTCGTTGTTGTATCCGATTTGATGTTTGTCAAATTCATAGAAGTCACACTTTTGTGCATGTATTCGGCAATTGGAGGCGAGTCGCGCTCAGTTTTTTACCAAATTAAGGTATCTTAACTACGTTAACGTGCAGTTGAATCAATGATCCCTAAATGTATCTGAAACTTAATAAGGTTCAGTATCAAAGCGCAAAAATCTCTTTAATTCACAAGAGGCGTTCGATGGCAATGTGTTTGCTAGTTCCACGTGTGAAGACGGACAGGCATGTGAGTGAAGGAATTAAAGGGGACCACCTCGCAACAGAACAAAACAGGTTTATGTGTTTTGGCACCGTTGTCTGATATATAGATGTCCAACACTTTGAAAGGGATGTGTAATACATAAACAATGCCATTAATCACCAACGCTTACGGAACATAACAGGGTCTTTGGTTCAGTAAGCGTCAAACGTTTGCGAGTGCATCAGTTCTATATACGCGTACGTTCGGATACAATCGAACGCGTACGTCCTAGACAGAAGGCTAGTCTTCTTCAGCAGACCCATGAATACATAATTTAGTCGTATCGGTATTGAGATTTCCAATGATAGATTTCGTCTGGAAACCTTTTTTTCTGACTTTGTTGATGGAATGGACTACTAAAACTATTACTTTTCATTTATACAAATATTAGTTATGGGTGTTGGTTCCCTTTAACATAATGCAGCTTGCAGAAACACAGTAGCTGATTTGTCACGCCCGTGTGTGTTTGCTTTCGGCCGGGGTGAATAAGTTGGTCAATATCTGCACTTTCTGAAAAGCCAAACACCGTGCCGTATTATACCTATAGTCTGGGAATCCCGCCTCCAACTCCCGCATTTCCCTCTGTTTTATATCGTGCTCACTGACTGGTTTTTATCCCAAAAGACTTATGTGAGCTACAAACTGTCAGGATATCTTTGGCGACGCGCTTATTTAAAAAGCTAGATCTTCTCCTGACTTGTCATGTTCAATCTGGTTTGATTTTTGTCATTTGATATGGGTGTGTACTACGAATGCCATCGACCCATTCGAGCTCACTAAACACAGGAAAGTATAAACATTAATGTGCATTGGGATTACCTCGATAAGGTAATTCAATGTGGCAGTATAAATACGCACATTTATGTATCACAAAACAACAAATCACAAGTTAGTCTCACAAATGTGGGCGAACAGAAATGCACCAACGCATTAGTTGGGTTTGGATAAAGCAATAATTGGACAATCTTATTTACTGTCAATAATATCCATCCAATATAAGCTAACTTACTAATGTACGTTTTGCTTGTTTGAATAATAATGATGTGAAAACAAATTGTTGCAGTCTACGTTATCATTAGATACAAACTAGCAGAAACGCAAAAAACAACTTAATATTTTTAATTCAGCAAATCCATTAGGATAAACCATTTATAGCGCACGTAACAATAAAGTACATGTTCGATTTAATGTGTATTGGAATTATTCTAATGATGCTATTCGCTTTGACAGGTTTTATTGTGTAAAGTATCACATAACACCATACACACGAATTAGCAGAGACGTACAAACAGGCAGCAAATGCAACTTTAACCACACTTTAAACAATGATACGCAGACATGGCAGAAAAGGCAGAAAACTAATTAAGTTCATGGGAACCAACAGCCACACATCATTTTCCAATAAATGAAAGATGAACTTTTTTAAAAGTAAAGTCCATTACACCAACAAGTTAAGAAATATGTTTCCAGAAACTGATATAATCTAAAAACTCTTATCATACTAAATACTGTGTCCATGGGTCTGCAGAAGAAGACAAGTATTGTCTATAGGACGTACACGTTATATTGTCTCCAAAGTCCAAATATACACCTGTATAGAATTTACGCACTCGCAAACGTTTGGCGCAACCTTTTGAAAAGTGTAAGACATCTATCTGATATTAAATAACTTTACTAAACATTGTAGCCTGTGTTGTTCGTTGTGTGGGGGTCCCCTTTAGTGATAATAATTGGTTAATGGTAACGAGGGCGCTGTTTTCTAGAAAACTTTTTTTTAGAGTTGTGTTGTTCTGAACCAGTAGATTAACAAAATTACACCAAACCACCAGAAGGCAATGCATGTGCAAACAACGCCGAATGAAACATTTCATTAATGTGGGACTTTGCATTGTAATGTGGTTTTCTGGATTTAAAATACTAGCGTTTTTACCTTTGTATAACTTATTAGTTATACATTTCAAAGTGATCCAACAACATAGCGAAAGGACCTACATCAGAATGGCGGCCCGCGGTGTAGCATCCCCCGCGCATAACAATCTTTAAGGCGGGTATGCGAATCTCCTGTAGATATGAACACATTAAGTTCCCACTTGTGTAACCATGGTAACAGTTCGCTATAACATATAACATAGCTTGCCAGACGTTTGCCCAATATAGCGATAAATACTTTATGCGAGGTTGATTCGAAGTATTGAAATGTATGCGTTAAGACCATTTTTTTAGAAGTTTCGAATTTCCCTTTGAAATTCGTTAAAAAGATATCTACGATTGAAGTGTTCAGATTTGTAAGTATCCACTGGAAAGTTATAACTGTTAAACAAAGTCAGAGCGATGGGTTAGTGAATATAACTTTGCATTTCCGCTCTATACTCGGCCATATAGCATCCATTTAACATGACTTCTTCACACATTACTTAGTGGACATATCCGTTCACAAAAATACCAATTTTACCATCGTATTCATCACTCTTTGCACTTTGTGTACAACGTCAGATGCAATGATTTAATATCACTTTGCATTGTTGCTCATTTATTGGCCATGTAACATCCATTTAACGTGAAATTTGTCTCACAATACTCGGGGGACATATCATACCATCACAAAACTACACATTATACCAACCATTCATCCCTTTCTGCATATGCCAACAAAGTAACTAGATCCCTTTAAGCGACCCTTTAGAAATGAGTGTGTAGGATTGGCCAAAGATTGGTCTAAAAACACTAGCATTTCTTTGCAAATAGGAACCTTTTAGGGAATCCTTCTGTAATAGATATTCCACTTCAATGTTGTATACTATTCATGGTTCTCGGGTGATGCTGGTCCATTGTTTAACTGACTGAGTGTGATGTGTTGCATTCTATGCTACTGAGAAGAGTAATATCGTGTACATTCATTTTCCATTTCCATTAAATGTCAGGGATTTGTAATATATTATGTTCCGCTCTACGTCATGTTCTTTCCGTATTGGCATCCCGGTGAACGTAGACATGGTAGATGAGTTTGACATACATTTTTTGTTCAAATACACTTAAAGTGATCCATTAACTTTGTGAAATTTAACCAAAGTCAATAGGAGCTTTCACACCTTTTCTGGTACATTGTTGCTTGGCTCATGTTAGGAGAAGAAGAAAATGGGTTTTGATTTTTCAAATGTCTCCTATCCCTGATTATGGAGATATTTATGATTGAATTGATAGGCATTCCAGAATGCTTTTTGATTGTAGTCAAAACCAGCGGACGGGAGGTTATACAGTCTAACATCAATTATTGTACAGTTTCTGTAGGTAAACAGTTTTCTTGTACTATTAAAAAATATAAAATATACATATCATTCCAAAGGATTTTACAATGCTATTGGTGTATGATTGAGGTCTCAAATATCACTTTTGGGAAATGTTGTGAAATTAATGGATCCCTTTTAATCTAATCGTCGACAAGATCTATTACCCAACTAGTGTTCACCTATATATAAAACATGTTGAAGTAATGTTACTATGTTATTTGCCATCTAACATGTCGAGGGAAGGGAATTACACCCTTTTCCACAGGCTTCGACACTGATGCCATATTTTAAAAGGATCCTAATATATAGACTCGTAACATTTTCAAAATCATCAAAATTTACTTGGAACTCTAGTGGTTCTCTCATACAGTGTTGTATTCGTATTAGCAATAGAAGCATGAAACAGGTTTCGGGGTTCTTCGAATTTCCTTTTCGTTAAAAAGATATTTACGATTGAAGTGTTCGTATTGTTAATTATCCGCTGGAAAGTTATAACTGTGTACGAAGTCAGTTCATTGTGCTAGCGAATAATTATCGAATAATTATGTATTTTCGCTCATTACTCGGCCATATAACATCCATTAATCGTTAATGGTTAAATTATCACATTATTACTGAGTGGACATACTTATCATATCACAGAAATACACATTTTATCAACCATTCATTCATCATGTTTTGCACATGTCAACAAAGTGACTGTATCCCTTTAATAACCATGTCATGTTTCTCTCTTCCCACCATGCACTTGGCAGAGTTGGAGAGATGAGTTCTTGATGTGGGACCCGGAACATTACGGCGGGATCGAGATGGTCAGCCTCAAACCATCCGATCTCTGGTTACCCGATGTCGCACTTTACGAGAGGTTAGTCCCCGCCATCAATGTACAGTCGGCAAATTAATCTATTAATTTCGGTGACGATCCACTTTCCCCCCTCCAATCCGTTTCTCATGCTGCACCTACGAATCAATCATATTTTTTCTTTCTCGTACATGCAGGAAATGGAATATTATATCTCGGTCTGACCCAAATATAATATACAAGAGTACTTACAGCCGCTGATTACGTTTCTAGGCTAATCCAGTAATACCAATCAAGACCCAGTCTTGTTCAACAAGCCTGATTGTGCAAATTGACATAGGTGCCTCAAAACCCATCAAGCCGAAGTGTATCGAAATCAATAAATACTTTTCCTTAAAACTCTCTTTGAAAGCATCATGAATTCGTGAAATGTTTTTTTCTCGTCAAACTTGCAGGTTTGGTACCTTGATGTACTGTTCGTCATTGCGTTTAATCAAATATATTTTGGCGCTCTGATATGTTTTATTTTATTCAAGATAAAGTGTGTTTTTTTACTTATTTTAAATGATCATATGGATGACTGAGCAAATCAAATAAAGGGACCTTTACCATTCATGTTAATTTCAACGACAGAGAATAATGTTTACATCATAAATGGTACAAAAACATATTGGTTTCTAAACCAGTCTAGTACATATACTCTATACGTGTACAATATTTGTTCATATACACCATGAGAAAATGTTCTCAAGACAACATTAATTTTATCTTTGAAGTGAACAACTGTTTTCAGTTTCCACCCGGGTCAGACTGACCCGGAAAAGAGTCCGTTGGGGCCACACTCCATTCCGGGTCAAAAAATGACTCGGAATGGGGTCAGATGTGACCCCATTATGGGTCTACTTGACCCTATTCCGAGTCATTTTTTGACCCTGAACGGAGTGTGGCCCCAACGGACTCTTTTCCGGGTCAATTCTGACCCGGGTGTTTTTAGAGTGTTAAGCTATCCTCTCAGAATGAAAAGCAACAGTGCCTTTAACGTATCCTAGATTCAGAAAAAATTGTATTCGTATGTTCACGCCCTAATAATTATTCAGATTCCGAACAAAGACGAAATCTTAGTTCGTATTTTCACGCCCTAGTAATAATCACGTCTACGTCTGCGGAACGAAAAGGGAATCTTAAACAAAAACAAGAGTTTGCTCTCTCCTGTTTTGAGTAGGTGTAAGTGTTACCGTAAATCGTATACGTTCCTAAATATCTCCCCGTCCTTTCCATTGATCAGACATTGATATTATCATGCCGATCAGATCTGCCCGATTCATCTGAATCATGAATGTGAACGATGGACCCCCCAGTGTATCATTATAGTATTCTCCTTTTCAGAGGCAAATGCCGCAAAGGTAAATTGAATGTGCGAAGGCAAATTTATTATTGAAATTCTCTGTCATAATATGGCATGCATGGTAAGGTCACATGACGTATGTATGTATCTTGTCATCCTATTACGGTTTGGTCACATTTCACCAGATAGCGTAAACGGATGCCCGACGGATAGAAAATTTGCGAAATCAACTTAACCGGTGGTGAAAATATAGCCTCCTTAAAGGGGTAGTACAGTTTTGGTAAGGCTGAACTTTAGTAACCAAAACCTGCACAGTAACATTACAAACTAATAGTTATAACTCCACCATGCTCGAAAGGTATACACAATTACAAACAACTAAGTAAATAGCCTGTTATCATTCAAAAATAGCCATTAAAACACAAGAGGGCGCTCTCTAAAAAGGCATTGGTTTCAACCATTTTTCATATTTGTTGAAATAATGATTAAATAGAGAGATCATCAACAACTATTTAAAAACCGCTTTTTAAAAATGTTTGAAAAAGTGTAAGCATTTAAAAAAAAATTAAATCATCTAATAAATTTGGGGCCCAAATGTCCCGGGGGGGGGTACTCACGTATATTGGGTATACGGGGATGTGCCGCTGGGAAGGGTGACTTTTTCAAGAAAGATCCTTAGACATGGGTCCTCTTTTCATCAAAAAAATCCTTAGACATGGGTCCCTTTTTTCATATTTCCCCTTTTTTATACGGGATTTTGGGATTTGCCGATGTGAAATTGCAAAATTTTTCAAGCTCGCTACGCTCGCTAACTTAAAACCACAAAATTTGCGGGAAATACACCCAAAACATGCGCCGCAGGCGAAAAAAAATCCTTAGACATGGGTCCATTTTTCGCAAAAGGACCCTTAGATGTGGGTATGGGTTTGGAGGTCTCAGTAGCCTATCAGGTAGGCATCGTGCTGTCTGGCAGGTTCTACCGGCAGTGTACCAACCGCGATATGCCGAATTTGAGCGCGCAGCGCGAAGCCTATCGTCAGTCATGAACGTGAAAAGTTTTATTTTCTTTTATTTACATAGAAAATCTTCGTAGAAAAGCTACGAAGCCCATATTCATATGCCACAGACCAGGTTGATCAGCTGTTTGTCAGTGTTAGTCTTCGTTTGGAAGCTGCCTTGTAAAACCAAACGCGCAACCTTGCACAATACACTGTTAGTGGCATAGAGTAGTGGTTGTTATAGGGTCTCCGCTTCAGACTAGCGTAGGCTGTATGCACTAGCACTGAACACCCGTCCGCTCTGCAGTGCTCATGCGGACGCGTCCATTATTTATAGGGTACGTCATTACAGAATATGTTGTTTTCTTTTAAAATAAAGAGTTGAGATTTGATATGGATGCAAAAAGGTATTTTTATGCTTTAGTTTTTATTGTAATGTATCTCATATTTTATCATTATGAAAGTTATGATAACATTAATGTCTGATACTAAATAAACCCCTTAATACACGGTGGAACACGCCACCGATTAGGCATACGGTATCCACATCTAGCGATCTGATTGGTTGATGATGTCTCTCATGAATTTGCTCATTAATAAATTACTCCGAATCGAGTGATTAAAGGCTATATATGGAGCCAGTTTAATAGTATCTAGCTCTCTCACAGCTAGCTAGCTCGCGATCGCATATAGAATCTCCAAGCCATATAGAGCCTTGACTAAAGGCTAAGGTCTCAGCCGCACACCCCCGTCCGACTATAATCTGAGTACCCCCCCCCCCCCCCCCCCGGGCCAAATGTATTACGATCGGATATATTTATTGATATTTCAGCCATTTCTGAATAGATTTTGACCAAATAAAGTTTATTCTGCCATTAAAATTGCATGTTCTTTAAAATTCGACACTCAGTTTGTCATTACCTCACACAAAAATTGTGTTGTGCAGCGCCCTCTCTACCAAAACTGAACTACCCCTTTAAATTGTGATCCAGTAGTCTCAAAAGGGTTAAAATATCCGACTTTATTGGCGTGACCGCTGTCTGCCGATCACGGGAAGTAAACAAAACAAAAAGACCCTTCGGGTACAAACCACTTTTCAGCGTGTACTTGGAGTGGAAAAATTTATATCGAGTGGCGGTTAAGAGTATTCTCGTAGGGATTTAGCATGCTTACCACGCTGCAAAATCACATAATAATGTACCTTCGAGTAGCAGTTTCCGGGATTTCGCCATCGGGTATCCATGTTATTGTAATGTTTGTTTTTTTTGCAACTGGCGTCGTGGTTCATTCATGCAAAGTTATAATTCATTATTTGTAAACAGACGTCCATTTCAATTAGAAACTTATAATAACATATTTTTGATATTTTATATTAATTTTAAGAAATACTTTTTGACCTTGCAACTGATGCTCGTTTATTGCATAATAAAAAAAAACAATAACCGATTATTAACATTTCTCATCGCAAATGCTTGTGGGGAGAGGGCACAAAACTATTGTAGATCTTTGACTCCAAGTAAAAGTGGATTTTATTCCATAACAAAAGGATGACATTGCAACTTGTTTTTTTATGTCCTCGTTTGTATAGTTGTAGCAAGGAGTTCATAAGCTACCAGGAAACGTACGCCATTACGTTGTATAACGGCACCATTGACTGGCATTTTCCCGCCATCATGACGAGCACGTGTAAAGTGGACGTGCGGTACTTCCCCTTTGACATTCAGCTATGCGATCTGACCTTTGGCCCCTGGAGTGCTGACGTCACGCAGGTAAGAAGTCGGTTGAGAAAGAAAAGGGCGTTTATAAGTCAATTTTAATTGATGTATTAGTTCGTAGAAGATTAAGTTTAAAGTATGAATGCCTTGTAGAAATCAACGGTGGCTCAACTGTTATATTCGATAAATATTTTCGGAAATTACACAGGCATGTAATTTGTATTACCTTTAAAATTGTGGGAAAGGGTTTCAGTTGTAGGAATTTCTCTTTCGTTATACACATATTGAGGATTGGAATGGTTTTATTTTTAAATAAAATCTCCCATGCAATAAGTTAGCAAACATCACTTGGCATTTTGCTCGGTACTCAGCCATATAAAACCCATTTGATATCTATGTTCACACATTACTCAGTGCATGATATATCGGATCGCAGAACTGCACATTTTATCGACGCTTTGTAAGTGTTGGTACATATCAACAGAGTTATCAGATCCCTTTAAAATGTAGCCATCATTATTGACTTAAATGTCTCTATGCATATCAAGAGCCGCATCATTAAAAATCGATATTATTATCATTTAGTCTTGCCTGCAACCGTTCTTTACATCCTTCATCACGTCTCGTAAAACAAAACGAAAACGAGCATAGACCATGTCATTACTTTGGAAAGAAGTATGTCTATTTGAACGTCTTGAAGTGCCAATAGAGCCGAGGATGCCCCGCAGAATGTCCGAGCGAGATGATAACGTTTTCGGAAATTCAATTGGAGACACTCCCTCCCCCCCCCCCCCCCCCCCTCAACAGTGGCGTAGCCAGGAATTCTGCAAAGGGCGTAACTTTAGCTTTTCAAAGCCCCAACAGTAAAAATTATACCGGCTAATAGGAAAGCAACCGGGAAAAATGCTTGGGTCTGAAGAAAAGCCCCCCCCCCCCCCCTCCATCCCCCTCCCTCCCCCAACTGACCCTCTCTAGCTCTAAATCCTAACGGACATCGCTAATTCGCAATGCATTGTGAGTGGAAAGCCTCTTTGGATCACTGTCTGCGGCGATATCCGATGAACAGTTTGAGTGCCTGCCTCACATTTGTAAGCGCTAAGGCATAAATCTGAGATTACCTGACCCGGAGGGTTTTATATAGCCGTACGGTATATCATCGACAACAGAAAAAAAATACACACTTTCATACACAGATAGATCGAGTTCACTTGCCAAGTCAAAAGTCACTTCCGCCATCCATTTTCACCTTCGTCACGGCAGCGTGGTCACTGGTCAGTATAGCATGTATTAATGTATTCACCGTCATGACTAGTCAATCAAACAAAGGTGCTCTTTCAAATATGGTTATGGGCAGCCAGGGGGAATGAAATGAGAAAGAGGCTGGTTGAAAGGATGCAAGTCTTCTTGGTATGTCTTTAACCACGAGATTGTGTGATAATTGTTAGGTTTATCAAATTCAGAAAGATTGATTAATTGGTTGCAGTCATTGTCTCTAGTGACTATGACATTACTGATTAATAATACAACTTTTTGACAATTGTATTGATTATTTGAAGAAAATATTAGTCTTCCACAAAACTCATCTTTGTTGGACGCCGGCTTCATAGCGATTTTGTTTAAACACATTTTTGCTTTTTTAGTTGTCATTATCTATAATCATACAATTATTATCATAAATACTTCACTATATTATCAAAAACATTATGGCCTCCAACAATACTGAAATGAAGAATAAATAATAATACAGGATATACACAGGTTTAATCTTAATTTGTTTTTCTTTCGTTGTATATGATGTCCCAGGTTGAATTCCACACTTTTGAAGTCGCCGATGATACAACGGGAGGGATCTTCGCTCAAAATGGCGTCTGGACGCTAGAATCATTCGTCGCCAAAAACCGGCGCCCGTTTTATCAGTGCTGCCCGAACAACTTCACCGAAATCAGATACACACTTCGTCTTAAAAGTAAGCTGATTAATTTGAAGCTGTCCTTTAAATAAGTTGATGTGGACCTCTTTTCATGCTCATGCAATTTACATTTCCTTTTTAAAATGTCTGATCATCGCTTGATAATCGTTACCTTAATTGATGATATATCTCACATACAACATCAGAAGGGTAGCTAAGTTTTGGTTAATAAAGAGGGCGCTTCCAGAAAAAAAAAACTTGTGAAGTAATGACAAACTAAGTGTTATAAGATTTGAAGAGCACACTGTTTTCATGACAGAATCAACTTTGTTTGATCAAAATCGGTTACAAATTTGCTGAAATATCTATATAATTATATCGCATTGGAATAAATGATGGAGACCAACTTGTATTCAATAATTAAAATAAATCTAAAATCTTACACCTTTCTGAAAATATACCAAAATGATTTTTAAAATATTTTGTTTACCATACCTCGCATTCACATATTTTGATTTAAAAATGAGCACCCTCTTGTATTAACAGATTAGATG
>JBAMJV010002563.1:107500-132500 GCA_037951105.1 Echinarachnius parma | reverse complement strand
GACCTTGGTGTGGTTAATTGACCGTGACAAGTCATGCATGAATGATTTCATCTGGATTTCATGCGAATATTGAAGAGGGTAATTTTATCTTTAATTTGATATACAATATCATATATTTTATCGTTAATGAATACGAAATATTTGGTTTCATACAAGTGTCCAGTTTCTTTTTTTGCGGAGTATAGATCGATGGCTTAATGTTTTCTCAAATATTGTCATGAATGTTTATTTCCCTAGGACTTCACATCAAACTTAAAGGGATATAATACTTTGTTGACATGACTGTGAAAAAAGTGATGATTGGTTGATAAAATTGTTATTTTGTGATCTGATATTGTCTACTAAGTAATGTGTTGAAATGTAATGTTCATTGGTCCAAGTAAAGAGCGAAAATGCAAAGAGATATTCGCTAAATCATTGCACCGGCTCTTTGGTTATTCCCCCAAACTAATCAATACACTTCAATTCTGTTTTTGGATCCAGCGTGCATACAATTAAGATTTCGCTCACTTTGTTGGACGGGCCTGGGGCAAGCCTTTAGGTTGACGTGAACATCATTTCTGTGATAGATATTTTGTCAAAATTTGAGTAATTATTAGTAAACCAGTCCATATTTAATGTTTTGCTACATGTTGTACTTTAAATGTTTCATTGATGTATTTCTTACTAAGTTGATTTGATTTTGTACAGACTCGGAGTTTGCTCATATGTTGCAACTGGAAAAGACAACTCCATGTAGTAGATACAAAATTAATATGAATATAGCCCTTTATAATGCACACAAATAACCCTCATCATTTAATCCCCTTAATAAGATCGGGCTTTCCAAAGCATGTCTGTTCTATTTTAGATCAAAGCAATCTACATCACAAATAACTAGCCTATCTGCCTATAGCCAATAGTATTCCGATTGGTCATAATATGACCAATCATATTATACTATTTTACAAGTTTTACTTATGTCTGTGGCAGAATCCCAGGGGATGTGTGCATGCATCCACGGTCAGTGTCGACTGGCTAATCGACGTCCGTCCCTCCGGGCTGGTCATCCCATAAATTTCGGCTTCTTTCATCTGTACTCCATGTCCATAATCACACTCCGTTTGGTGTCTGTACTCCATGTCAGTACTCTCCCTTCGTTCTGTCTTTGGTTGTTGACCTTGAACCGGCCTTTCCGGCCTTTCCCCTCCAGCCGCTGCGCAGATATCATGTCGACCTTTTATAGAGTTTCATTTACTGTATAGTTATAATGGGTTGGCATATTACAGTGTCGTAGATGAAGGGTAAACCACCACCTCCCCCACGCCCATTTGTGATATCAAATCACCTCATTGTTCGCTGATAGAGTAGAAACTTTAAATAAATACGTACAAGACATCTTAAAGTTTGACCAGAGAGGTTGGAGGACCAAGACGGCCTCTTTCGTTGGTTATCATACCCGTCAATCTGTTCCACAATAGTGTTTGGTTTGACTCTTGGTCGGGATACACTTCGTGAATTTATTGTGCAATATATTTATCTTTAAATTAATGTTTAGCTCTACTCGCGCGATATCTACAGGCACCCCAGACCTGCACTTTTCTCACATTAATTTTGTTGTGGTTTCATTACGAACGCTATCTTCACCATGTTCATTTGGTTGTCACTTTGGTCAGCTCAGGAACATCTGAACCCTTACGGCGGTCCATCGATCGCCTTAACTGATCGAACGTGAGACCCGTGCTCTGTCACGAATTTACAGAGAAAGATAAAACAAGTGTATTATTGCCTCTAGTAGTAGATGTGGCTGTGTCCTTTTTGGTTGAACTAATCCATGAACCCATAAATAATTATGAATATATATAGCTCTATTATGCGGCAGAAAGGTGGTGGTTCGTTTAAGAAAATTCACAAATCGGAAAGGAAAACAAACAAAACGCCTTACGGAATTAATTTATTTGACCTTGGTTAAGCAAAGGTCGTGACGGTGATGGGGGGGGGGGGGGGGTGGAAGTTGGGACTGGGGGCACAAGACAGTCGCCACACTTTATCATCACTTTGATCACAATTAATCTAGAACTGCCACAAGTATCGACCCTCTCAAGGGGCATAGAGTGGGCAGATATTTTGTCTTATTATTATTATTATTTTATTCTCCACTCATGGGATGGATTGCCCTTTTCAGGTACAAGCTGTTGTTCAAAGGGGTCCAAGATCAACTATATAGGCCAACTACAAAATATGCATTTCCATTACTCTTTCTGCACATCATGACATACTGATGATGAGGTGGCATTGCCCGCATGGGAAGGGGCAATTAACTACCCCATGCCCTTTTCAGCACTGGATTTTGATGAAAATGAATTTCCCCCGGGCCCTTCCTCTGTTCTATTGGTCCCCCGTGCCTGATGTATAATCAGTGACACAGCAATTGGGGGCAAGGGAGGGGGTAAAAAAGTCCCCTTGCGTGTAATGTTGCCCCCTCCCCTCCCCCCCCCCCCCCCCCCCACACACACACACACACTCACGATTGTCCCCTTTTTGGTGAAAAGGATTCAAGAAACATGGCGTAGCTACTTGGGGATGGGGGCAGGGGCACGGTTTGGCACGTTGCCCCCCCCCCCCCCCATAATTCGACAACAAAAATCAAAACGGAAGAACCATCTTTGATAACAAATAATAATAATAATAATAATAAATCACTTATAGAGCGCGGAAACTATGTGTATATATTCTACCGCGCATATTAATATTAATACCCATGGTCATCAGGTACATTTCAAACCCACACAATGATATTGCATACTTTCTCAACTCCCCGGGGAGCATACTAGCCGTGCCACTGATGATGGCGCAAAGGCTAATTAACACCCGACCATGGTACCCATTTATACACCTGGGTAGAGAGCAGCAACTGTGGATAAATTGTCTTGCTGAAGGACAAAGGCAGTGGGCAGGGTTCGAACTCGGGATCTCATGATCAGAAAGCGCGCGCTCTACCATCTTGCCACACTACATCCACAAATAAAGAAATACATAAGGTGTGCCACCAAAATCATTCGCGTGCCCCCCTCCCCTCCCCCAATTAGTCAAACCGCTACGCCACTAACCCCCGGGAATCAATGTCCCTATTTGCCCACCGTGTGGACTCTCCCTTACCACATACTACACCACCGTGGATAAGTGGTTGATTAGAGTTATTATTAGACGACCCATGCTGCAACAAGCGAGTTTCATTTTCACCGTTCACAATCTAAATACTTCTAAATACTTGTTTTGATTTGGTATACTCCCACGGGTAAATAACAAATTACACATTCTCATTTAAACCTGTTTATACACAAGTGCATGCATTTGTTTTCGACCGACGTGTTAAATCCTTGAAAATGCCAATCACGTCTCTTATAAAAAAAAAAAAAGTTTAAATAAATATAACACCAGTCGCACTGTTTTCATACCCTTTATTATAATTATTCGCTTATTATATCCGCTTGCCTCTGTTCGATCAAGGGTATTAATCACATATTTTACATAACTGGAAGGTAGAATATCTTTTTCTATTCATGACGCTTCCCTAAAATTCATTCTATTTTATATTCGTGTTGTCAATTTTACCTGCAAGATTTTTACCAATTTTAAATTGTAAACGATTTTAATTGATGATGTATTTTGTTTGTTGGAAACAGAAACATAATTGTAATTGAAATGATACTATAGTGGACAGCGCGGTCAGTTGCACCCTTGTTTTAGGTTTGATTTATTGGTGTATCTAAATAACATATCATGTTGATATTCGCTTTAACAATACTTCGGTTAGTCAATACAAGGGATATCATTACCGTAAAACAAATTGAAATACACACCCCTTCCGATCGTTTAATCTATGTATTCCTTATAAGAAGACACGTGTTTTTTAGCGCAGGTTAATCAACAGCGACCTATCTTGGGTCAAGCAAAAGGCTGTACAGTAAATCCTCGATCACTGTTGCACTTGGTTGATCATTCACGGATGTGGATCGTATATAGGATCAGAATGATGAAACAGATGTATTCAACATTTCAATGAAGTATGTAGGTTAATCTCATCTTACTTCTGTCCGCTTTGTATATTAAACTTGATTGTTTTCCATAGCTTGAAATTCCCTGCTTCTTCTATCGCCATGTCCATTGTGCGCGGAGATATGTCCCAGTCACACATATACCAGTAAATAAGCCTTCCTCTAATGTAAGAGCCACTTATTGGCATTTTTTGTGGAATGCTATGGAACGGGACTCTCCGGTGACAATTTCGTGGCTCTTACTTGACAATACGTGGCGATATGTGGCAATACGTGTCTATACCGTGACAATTCGTCGGAAAAAAATATGTTTTCTTGCCTTCTTATACGGGATGGCAGAACTGATAACAAAAGTCGTGTCGTGGCAGAATTTTGCAGAAATGTTTGCTCTTCTTTCACGTAGGTAGCACGAAAACCGAGTACTGCCTGCACGTATTGTCACATATCGCCACGTATTGCCACCGACGGCTCAGCCACGAAATTGCTACCGAATCGCCTCGTTTCATCGGATTCCATAAAAAAAAAGTGTAAATACGTGGGTCTTACGGGAAGACTTTTCGGGTACGTGTGACTGGAACATAAAGGGCGAGCGAAACATATTGGCCCCGGCGTGGGCTCGACTTTGATTGATACAACCGTCGGTCAAGGACAAGACTGACAATTCAGTAATTATGTGCACTACACTCTACGTTACATCATGGTCACTACACTGACCAAATCCTTCTTTTATTTGAATTAAGCTAGGGCTTATGTTTATTATTCGAAAACTTTGATGTTAGTTAAAAATTATGTCTTTCCGATCCTTGATTCTGCGGCTGCGGCTAGGTTTTTGTTTTCATTATAAAAGTTACTGCTGCAACAAAGGTTACAAAGTAATGCACTCGATTTTATAGCATGGTCAAATCTTTCTTTGATTTGAATTAAGTTAGGTCTTACCATGCTTACGTTTTATTATTCGAAAACTTTGATGTTAGTTACTAATCATTCCTTTTCGATCCTTGATTCTACGGCTGTTTTTGTTTGGTCATTATAACAGTTACTGCTGAGGTGCCAACAATTTGATTTAAACGCGTTGCCATGACGACCCATGCGTATTAAATCGAGAAAAGTTTTGTTCTGCTCTGCAAACACCTTCCTTGAGAATATGTTTGCCTAGTATAATCCCCTTTTCCCACTTCACCATTTAAGCGCTGATGTTTCGAGAAGAATGATTATGCATGCAGTTCAAACAAATTTGTGTCAAAGCAATCGAATCTAATCAATACCCGTCATCTTTAAGGAATATTATATCGACAGTGTGATAATGAAAATAGCCGAATCACCCGGTTCGATCGCATTATATACGTAACGGTATATATTAGGATATAGGTAAAGGCCATGTTCATGTATACAACAATACCGACGGTGCGGAAATTAATTTCACTAGTTTTGTTTTTATATCACTTCAAAGTTCAACGCAGAGTATCGTCATATTGTGAGGCGACGCAGACGAAGAGCGAAAAGGATATCATAATGTTCCCTCCAAACCTGTCTATCGATTGTTTGAATTGGATACGATTTGTTTCATAATTATATCAGAAACTTGAAATGTCCGAGGGCGAATACCGATATGCGTGCCTCGATCGATCAGAGTGCGCGAAGAATAATACCGCCTTAGTTGATCTCTCACCAACACGAACATGCGACATGCATTGCAGATGGTGTCATGAATGAACATGAATGCGCACATTAAAATGTCAGAGAGGGGTGAGCTCAAGGGTATTCAATTTAACTATCACCTAACTACGATTGTCCTTGTTTGGATGTTTTTATATTATAGATCCTTGGGTAAGAGTTGACAAGGTCAGGCAGTCTCTATCTATGCATGGCATGTACGAAATGTGAACCGTCGAAGTTCGTCCGTCCAGTCCGTCCACATCAGCTGAAATAATAGTCTTACCGCCTTATGTTGCTTTCAAGCTGGGTTTTTTTCATCGGATGCGTCCGGACGCATCCGATGAAACGGCCAGCATGAATGCTACAGAGGTGAAAAAGCCGATAGAATAGGCGATGAAAAGAAGAGAAATAGGCGATTAAATTCTCCTACTTTAGAGTAGGAGAAATTCTCTTTCTATCGGTGTCACTCCGATGAAACGGTCAGCTTGAAATGGTTCGGGTGAAAAATACCGATGAAAATGGTCAAAGGTCGTTCTTGTTCCGGCTAAAGCAGTGTAACGCGCGCTTTTTTCGGAACACGGCATGTAGTCTATCAGGTTATGCAAAGCAGCAATTATTTTTGCTATAATCTTGGAAACAGTTTTTAATTTGGTCTAAATACATTACTGATGAGAAAAAGTCATGTTTCCATTTTTTATTTTTGGTCCCAGGGTGCATTTTGGCGATTTTAAAGATAATTAGCTAATTTGCATATTTGTGAAATAAGGTCAGGGGTCATTCTCTATCTAGGAATAGTACAATATTGATAAAAACTAGTATTCTAGGGTATTTTGAGGCAAGGATTCCATTTCCAGTGCTCGTTTGTAAGTGCTGTATGTGAAACACTCTTAAATCCAAGATGGCTTCCCCTAATTTGCATATTTATGAATATTATTGATTTTCAGTGGCTACATCCCCTAATAAGCAATAATTCCGGATTATTATTTGTCAGTTATGTTCTAAGTATGTATTTAAGATATCAAAGATGAGTTGCCATCGTGGCAACCTCTAGCAATGCATATTATTTGCATAATTATGTATTTTACCTAATTTGCATATTCCCCAAAATCGAGTATATTGGGAACCCGGCAAGTAAAAAAGACAAGTAATACCACTTTTCCAAGGTTTTAGGGGGCAACGAATCCATTCATGATACTTATTTACCTGTATCACAGCGGCAACCCACGTAAATCCAAGATGGCCGCATTTGTCATTTTAAAGTAAATTATGCTATTTGCTACTTTAATGGCATTTAATTTATACAATTATGATTTGCTTACTGTAAGCAAACAACTACATTGTTATTCAAGTATTCCCGTTGCTCATTCTAATAATTAAAAGTCAAAACATTATAATATCAATCTAATATAACCGAAATAATATAGTCGTGTATCATAACATGTGTAATTTAGGGAGCAGTCATCTTGGATTTGAGATGGATGCCATGGTGATACAGGTAAATAAGTATCAAAAATGGATCTGCTGCCCCCCAAAACCTTGGAAAAGTGGTATTACTTGTCTTTTTTACTTGCCGGGTTCCCAATATACTCAATTTAGGGGAATATGCAAATTAGGTAAAATACATAATTATGCAAATAATATGCATTGCTAGAGGTTGCCACGATGGCAACTCATCTTTGATATCTTAAATACATACTTAGAACATAACTGACAAATAATAATCCGGAATTATTGCTTATTAGGGGATGTAGCCACTGAAAATCAATAATATTCATAAATATGCAAATTAGGGGCAGCCATCTTGGATTTCAGAGTGTTTCCCGTACAGCACTTACAAACGAGGACCGGAAATAGAATCCTTGCCCCAAAATACCCTAGAATACTAGTTTTTATCAATATTGTACTATTCCTAGATAGAAAATGACCCCTGACCTTATTTCACAAATATGCAAATTAGCTAATTATCTTTAAAATCGCCAAAATGTACCCTGGGACCAAAAATAAAAAATGGAAACATGACTTTTTCTCATCAGGAATGTATTTAGACCAAATTAAAAAATGTTTCCAAGATTATAGCAAAAAATTTCACAACATTTATTTATACTACATTAGGGGATATACTAATGCGATAATATTATGCTGCGCCATATAGCTAGCTCGTGTAAAGTGAACCTCGAGTATCGTGCACGTGTTATTATTTATTAACGGTTTATTTCAACAGGGTTGCCCTTTCAGTTAAACAACTGATCTACCAAGGGGCCCCGTTTTACTTGTATGTTGCATGAATATAAAGGTTAAAAAATATTCAATTCATGAACATCGTTATAATAATATATTTATTATAAAGCATATTTTTATAAAACCAAATGATGAACAGAACAATATTTAAAACGGATCACTAACAAATTTATTGAAAGTATAGGCTAGTGGCTTTTTTTTATCAACAATTCTTCACTTCCGGCCGGTGAATGCAAAAGGCGATTAAATTCCCCTGCATTATGAACGCGACAGAGGGGAAGTTGCGAGTTCCCCGTTGTTTACATAAGAAATTCCATCGGTCTTTTTCATCGGTATTTTCATTGGTAATGTAAGCGACATCCCCCTTTTCGCGAAAGGCAATATACCTTGAGGCAAAATAATAATGTCGGGATTAAACATGAATGTCCAAACTGAATGCCCGAAGAGGTTTCCAGGCACAATGGGTAGCTAACGAAATTGCGGATTCAACGAACCAATGCCCTTGCCTGAATACATGGAATACATGATCTATTCATTTTCTTTCTCCCTCTTCCTTAGTATGGTCTGTCATTATGGATTATGACATTTCAATTTCTCTTTGGACAAATTGAATGCCTAACGGCTACTGATATACATACATTCGTCCCTACAGAGAATGTGGTGTAATAGGTTTTGTTTCGCATAAATCCCGTCTTCTCAAAGGGCATGACTGATCAAAAATGGACCCAGATGATGACAGGATTAAACATGAATGTCTAAGCAATGCCCTGAAGAGGTTTCCAGGCTCAGTGGTTATCTAACGTCATCCCGGATTCAATGAACCAATGTCTTTGCCTGAATACATGGAATACATGATCCAATTATTCTCTTTCTCCCTCTCCCGTTGTCATGGTTGTATGGACTGTCCTAATATGGACAAAAGGGATTATGACATTTCGATTTCTCTTCGGACAAATGGAATGTCCAATGGCTACTACTGATATACATGCATTCGTTCCTCAAAAGGAGGTGGTGTTATAGGTTCTGTTTCGCATTTTAAAAAATTCCCTTTTCGCGAAGGGCATCATCGCTGACCAAAAATGGACCAAGATGATGTCGGGATATAACATGAATGTGTCAACTAAAAACCCTGAAGATGTTTCCAGGCCCAATGGGTATCTAAGTAATCCCAGATCCAACGAACCAATGCCCTTGCCTCAGCTAAACACATGATCTAATTTTCCTTCTCCCTCTCCCTTATTAATATTATGGTCTGTCATCGGACGAAATGGATTATGACATTTCAATTTCTCTTTGGACAAATGAAGTGTCTAGCGGCCAATACTAATATGCATCCGTTGAACGTAGGTGGAATGTTTTGTTTGGGACGATATTATGTGACAAAGTAGATGGAGTCATTTATATATTTTTCTTCGCGTAAGATGGGAATGGTTTGCGGCTTCTATCACTATAGTACTAATGTGGTATGAGGAGTCCCATCATCGTCTTGATTACATCCCGTTTCCTTGAAAGGCAATATTAATATAATGGACGCAGATGATCATGATAATTATGTCTGGGATCGAGATGAATGTGCACAATCACTATTCTGTCCAAAGAGGGATCCAAATGGGCATCAAATGTAGTTCATTGCATTAATAGGTGATCACATTGGCGATCTTCCCCTCCCATTATGTCGGTATGATGATCGTGGACAAACGTGGAAAAGGTCAGGTACATTTCTCTTTGGGAATTGGAATGTGCAATGGTTATTTAAAGGGGTAATTCCATCCTGACAAAAGACTGCTTGCAATGACATGAGCTGAATTATATAGTGGCTATTCGCCAGTTAACTATACACGACGCCGTGAGTGCGAGCATACGATCCTGTATTATACAGTAATCGCTTGCGCTCTGGGTCTTTTCAATGAGCGTATCATCGCTTAAATAATTGTCGCTAACAGTGCTTGACTCATCGAACAGCTTTTCCGCGATCGTGATTTAGAGCGCAATAATGGATTCAGACGTCACAGATATTGGAAATATAATATAGATTCAGTGAAAACTTGATCGAAATCGCTTACTACCGTTTGAATGTCATTAAGCATGTTAAGCGAAAGTTAGAAATTTATTTAGAATTGACGCAGAGTGCAACGAGCAATCTCGCATTATATTCTGTACATGATTATCATTTTACTTATTCATGTTTCCTGAATGTTAAAACACCTTTATCACCTGTTTCATAATGGTTTGCAAGATAGTGATATTAAACATGTTCACATATGTTCTTACTTATTTAAGAAACATCATTTTGTCTTAAATGATTTTCCTGAAACAAAAACATTTAGTGACCCGCTGAAGTATCAGACCGATCTTTAGTCAGTTCCCCAGAAGAAAAAAAACAGATGGCAGATATGTGATCAAAATGTATTAATGAAAACACTGAAAACATGGATAATAACAAAAATATCCGACACGTATTGCATATTACTAAATTGTGATCTCATTTTTTTGTCATAATAATTATGCTACAGATGTAATTATTATTTCAGTATGCATGTTCATGGTGGAGCTTTGCACTAGGTAATTTATATAGATGCAACGCAACAGAAACGTGACGCGCAAAAGACGGGATATTTTTTCCCTGCTTGTATGCATATACCATTGTAGAGGGGAAACATTCCTTTTAATACAATCGCATAGGATAGACAGACATTAACACCAAACAAAAATAATACCGTGTCTACGCTTTGTGAATATAGTTATATAGATGTAACACCCGCCATTATACGTCACACCTCTCCCAACATATCCAACATTCGTGCTCGTTGAGACAAGGCATCCTCCGAGTCGCGCTGGGCGACATCGAGCAAACACTCCCATGTTTTCAATCAAAATAAGTCTCCGATACTTCGCCGTGTCCTGCGCTAGAGGCGTTGGTAAAAAAACTAAATTAGTGTCATCGCAGAGTGGGTCATCACGGTCAAATTCTTCTTTCCCTCTATCTCATTTGTTGTGTCTCTTCATTAGTATGAAACCGACCGTAATATAATACTGTGAATGTATGATGTGTTCATTTGATAGCTTTGATTAATACTTTATGCTATGCCCGGTGCCCGAATGTTAGGTAAAAACGATGATAATCAGCCATTTCAATTGTCCGTGTGACCTGCAATTTGAATCATCTATTACCTTTAATAGTATTAATTCTTTGTTAATTTTTGGTATAAAATACTGTTGTACAAACATGATTCTTACTAAAGCGCGCGAGAAATTAGGTCGTTAAAAATGGAAATCTTAGAGAAGTTTTAAAAAAAGAAAAAGAATAGTAGATAAGTAAAGAGACGGGCAAATATAAAAAACATGAATTTTAAAAAAGTCCGACTGCTTGGTATAAATTTGATATAGCTAAGTCCTCTAGCAATATTATATATGACAATGTTGTCTACGTGTACTACTTTAAATTGAAGTTATATGTAGGCGTACCACTTTAGAATGTAGGTTAATTATGGAAGTTTTCAACAAGGCACTTTCCAAGTTGGTAAATGTTTCACTTTATTGCAAAGGCATCTGCATCGATAAAGATGCTTTTAAGTTTGTTTTTTTGTTGCGACATTGTATTCTTCCCTCTCATTGTCGATAGTTTCAATTAGAGATACGTGCACTAAATTGTGAAGTGTTGTTCTGCTTCGAACGAGGGTAATTCATATTTTCAAACTATTGCTGTTGTTGTATAGTTCATGATGATGATGATGATGATGATGATGATGATGATGATGATGATGATGATGATGATGATGATGATGATGATGATGATGATGATGATGATGATGATGATGATTAAGATTATGATGATGATGATGATGATGATGATGATGATGATGATGATGATGATAATGATGATGATGATGATGATGATGATGATGATGCGGATGATGCTGCTGCTGATGGTAATGACGAGGATGATGGTGATGTTGGTGATGATGAGCAGGAGAAGATGATGCATCATCATACAAGGAATTTCCCTTCCACTCACCTCAGTTCGTTTCCTCTGGCGCATCCGTCTGGATTAACTTTGCGTGCCAACAGTCTCTAACTAAACACTATCGCCGAACAGTCATGAGAGACATGTCTATTATCCGTATATCGTACGTATGGGGACATGGGTTAACCCAATAATCTAGAAAAACATTGCAAACATGCATGTAAAAGACAAATAAAATGCATAGAGTGTGCCGCCTTTATAAAGATGTGCCCCCACCTCCACCCACCCCCCCCCCCCCCCCACACACACACACACACACCTCGGCCTCCCCCACCGATCAGTCACTGTTTTCCTCCCATCATAGACCTTATAACAACATCAGAAAGTCGTACACATCAATATGATTGTTACGGTAGCATACATTACATACTTACTATCCCAAATGGAACAAATTTGTTGTAAAGCATATGATTTGTAGACAACCCATGATTTGTGTTCTTTAGCGTATCTTTTACTGTCGGACACTTTTGGAAATCGTTCTAAATAAAGAAATGCTACAAAACTAAAAACGGTATAGGCCTTGCCGGCAATTTAGATATTGCATTGTCTCTATTATACTCAATTCCACGTGAGCTTTTTGTATCTTTGTCGGGCTTAACGATCATATACATTATCATTGGTGCAGTAAAAGTCTTAGGCGGCTCAAAGAATTTGCAACATGTATATGTTAACTTGAAACGCATTGAAACGGAACCAGCATACAGTACCCCATAACATAAATAAAAACTGTTCTAAAAATAATATTTCGTTCAATACCTCTACCTCCACACGACCTCGCTTTCGTGTTCCTTCCTACATCCCTCTGGATTATCCTATCGTTCCAAACCGTCTCTGATCGTAAACATTCGTGCCGACATGCAAGACATGACAGACACGAACATAGGCGTATACAGGGGGAGGGGGGGGTCTAGAAAGGCTCGCACCCCCTCCCTGACCGAGAGTTTAACAAACGGCTATATTCGGGCAAAAAACACCTCAAATTCGGACAAAACCGAGTCATATTCGGGCGAAATCATGTCAAATTCGGGCATCAAAGTGTTTACGACCTTATTTATTTATTTTCTGTGTTTATTTCTTTAGCTAAACGGGAAGGGTAATAAACTGTATTCAGCCAAAAGACCCCAACCCCCAGAATAAAATGTGCCCGTATATACGCCCAGGGACAAGAATAGTAATATCTACAAGTACAACCCCTTCTGTGCAGACCTGTCATAATCTTCACACAAAAACTGGGGCATATTCTACAGTATTACAGTCAAACCTGAGTATATAGAGACCCCCCAAGGGAAAGGAGAAAAGTGGCCACTGTAGACAGGATAACCTCCATAGACAGGTTCCATAATAATGTTTTTCCTGTAGGGGATCACTCTTTGTGACCACTATAGGCAAGTTGTCTGCTATACTCAGGTGGCCACTGAGACAGGTTTGACTGTATCGCGTTGTGGAATTCACAATTTATGGAAACCATTAACTATGGTTTCAAACTATGAAGTGCGGATTGCAGACAAGGAAGAAGCGGAAATCACATTGGTTTGCTTTATTATCATTATTTATAATAATATACGGACGTTGATGCTTGCAAGCAGCGGCACCAAATTAAATTCACAATCTGAGAATATTGACCTTTATTTTGTGTCTGGAGCAATTTGGATTTTGAAGCTTCAAAAATAATGTTAGATAGTCATTATCCGTTTTTCCAATCCTGTTAACAAAAGTGGCGCTACACAGTTTTAAACCATGGTTTTAAAGGGATCTGGAAACATTGCCCAAATCCCCAAAACTTACATGAAACTCTCATACCGTATTGACTGGATTCGTATTACCAATAGAATCATAGACCAGCTTTCGGTTTCCCGAATTTCCCCTTTATAGTACGCAGGGGCGAAGATAATGTTGGCGACCACCCCCGCCCACCACCCCCCCCCCCCTCCCCCACCCCTTATCCCACTCCCGCTTGTGGGATGTAATTGTAAATACATAACTAACTCCACATTGAGCATGTTGAGTGGAAATCATAAATCAAAACCATCATGTGTAAAATGTGTCATATAACGGTAACCACCGATTTAGTGAAGGCTTGCAGTGTAAACAGCGCCATCTTATACGAATAAATGATATTCCGTGAACGGAAAAAATGACCACAGCTAGTATCGGATGGTAGTATAGATGTTGAAGTTTACAACAAAATTATATTGCGTAAAATAGTAACCTAATTTGTTTGTCTGTGTGATAGTCCACAAAAAAGTGAGTCATTTTTAAGCCATGGTTCTAATACGTTTGTGTATTCCAGCTGCCCCCCTTCAAGTAAATCTTGCCCCCCCCCCCCCCCCATGTTTTAATCCCGTCGGGTAATCAATTAAAAACCGAAAGGGACAAATATGTGGACAAACAAAGAAATGCATAAGGTGTGCCCCCGCCCCCCCCCCCCCCCCACCCCTCCCCCATAAGTCGAGTACCCCCAATCAGTCCGACCACGCTACTCCACTGCCCCTCTGCTCACAGGGTATCGGTGCAGTTCAGAGCCAAGGACATGCGTGAGGGGCAATAAACGGCACCGCATCGGGTTGCCTTCCCACAAAGGTCTCAAAACTTACTCGGACACTGAACTTGTCACTGTAATCCAATTAATAGCTTTAGGGTACCTAATCGTACCATGTCTTTCTCATGGTAACCCTTGTAGCACATAGGTTATTGCATTGGTATGAATGTTTCATGGCATTATTTTGTCCTGGGTACTAAGAGGATTAATGCAAAACCGTTTTAATATCGCTAGTTATTTTCTAGCACCCTCCCAGCATGTCCAGAGCATCGATGGTCCAGAGCCGTATGCATGCATCCTCCTCTAAACATCAATAAACACAAATTATTTTAAAAAGCGCGTTGCGTCTTTGAAATACCCGGATAACATTGGAGATGACTATTTTTTACTTTACGTCAACTTGTATAATTCGATCTTGTTGTATGGTAGAGAACGTGTTTGGAGCGTCAGTCGTACATGGGCAAGCACTAATAATGGCTGCGCCATCTTTTTTTGGTAGCAGCTGTAAATAATGGATATCCCTCACGATATTGAAACTAAAATTAGTTTATAACAATGACATCGAGTTTTGGCAGTTATTTTGGATTTTTTAAATGTATCAACTTTTGTTTTTAATCCATACACCTCTTCAATTCAATGTTAATACCGAAATATATTTACGAAATGTCCCCTGGTCATTGCATGGTCTCCAATTTTAGAAGCCTCTTGAATTATCGCATGCAATTGATTACTCGTGGAAGTTAAATCGTGATGGGTCGCGGCTTAATTGTGTGCGTAGTCACCGTCATTTACGTCTGCCATTTGTAAAGGGAACTACTCACGCTTTTGGGGGTTTATACACCAGGAGGCCTCTTGCAGAAAGAGATACAATCGATTGTAACGTTGCAATTAAATATTTCAAGTCAGAAAATTTGCGAATTTCAACCAATCAGATATGCGCATTTAGTCACATGATCTGTTAATTGCAACTTTACAATCGATTGCATCTCTTTCTGCTACGGGGCCCTTGTGTTTTGGGACTTGAAGTACTGAGTTCATGAATGTTTACTTACAAACAATATATCAAATTATACACGAATTCATTATTCGTTTCTGTTTTTCTTTATTCTGTTTGATTACGAACTTTCTTCATCATCATGATCTTGATGATCGCGCTGGGATGTAGCCTATCCGATAGGCGTCTGAGCTTTCTGGCAAGTACTAATCGCGTTATGGAGACGAAAAACCGGTGATCTCGAACCCGATGCGCGCTCAAACTAGGCATATCGCGGTTAGTACACTGCCGGTATAAACCTGCCAGACAGCACGATGCCTATCAGTAGGCTAGCTGGGATGCGGCTCCTGAGTGTGTGTAGTCTTTTGACAATCCTGTCTCGTCTGAACTGAGTTGAATGCAAGGAACGACTGGACAGCGCGACTACAATGCACACTTTCTTGGCGAGACAGTCTTTTCGCAAATGGATTGCTCTCCGATGAACTTCTTTTGTTAAGTATTGAATTCCTCTACCTATGAGTTGCGCCCAATCAGGAAGCCGGGTTATCACGTACTCATGCATTGTGCATCATTCCCCAACGCAAGACACAAACTATACCACAGTGAACCGACGCTGCACGCTGAAGCAATACAAAGGTCCGATGCAAAGCAACACACACACATATACACACACACGTCCCGCGGTCACACACAGAAACACACACATACACACACAGCCTACACAGGGATGTGTTTGTGTATACAATGCTATGTACTGGGCGAGTATGCCGACGTACACGTAGTTTATATTTAAATGGGAGAGGCAAAGAGACGTTTGACTGTACAGAAAGACGTGTGCTCAATGCAGTAGATATATCACAAAACTATGCATGATTCATTAAATCAAGCTTATGCATATTCATGAGCCAGTAGAAGCGTAAAGGCGAGGGGATCGCACGTGAATTCATCATTTTGCCAGATAGCCTCCATCAGGCGTTCAGTCGTTCCTGATCTTGCATGCAGCGCAGCCATTGCTTGCTTGAGACACGAAGCCTTGTTAAAGGCTAGAGTGTGTGCGGCTCGGTCGTATGCGCCCTCATCGTCATGCAGTGTCGTGATGCGGTTCCACCACACGGAAAGGAACTATTGAAGAAAAGTCTTCGCCTAAAATTTAAACACTATTTGATGTATTTCTTGATGTTGTTTTCGGTTTTTGTTTACAGTTACGTTGATCTTCATCATGATCGCGCTGGAATGCGGCTTGGTTGTGCATCTGCGCCGTCATCGTATTCTACACATCTACCAAATTGAAAACGAACGACTCAAGGCCTCGGAACGTCGAACGATTGCGCCTGAAATATATAATTTAAACATTATTTAATTATTTCTTAATGTTGTTTTCATGTTTTGTTCTGTTTTTGTTTTTTAACAGTTACGTTCTTCTTCATCACGATCGCACTAGGATGCGGCTCGGTCGTTTGCACCGTCATCGTACTCTATAACATCTAGCACATTGAAAACGAACGACCCATATGGCCTCATGGTTAGGAAACGTCAAACGATTTGGTCCTGAAATATTCATAAATAAGATTTCAAGATTACTTGATTTACTTCTTGATGGTGATTTTGTGTTGTTGTTTTGTTTTCACAGTTACGTTCTTCTTCATCATGATCGCACTGGGATGCGGCTCGGTGGTGTGCGCGGTCATCGTGCTGCGATTCTACCACACGGGCAGGGAACGGCCGATGCCTAACTGGCTGCGGTTCCTCATCATTCGCCGTCTCAAGCACCTAAGAAGAAGGAGGCACAGTCTACCGGAGATCGTCACGGTGGCTGAGAAACCATCCAGGGATACAAAGTAAGGGCGATAGATACACCGTCAGCACTGGCGTAGCCATACATTTTACAATAGGGTGGGGGACGGGGGCTATTACCTACAAGGGAGCCTTAACCTGCGAGCCCGTATAATAATAATTATTATAATAATATCATACTTATGTAGCGCACTTCTCTAAAAACTTACTCAAGGCGCTACAAAACAATACAAAAACGAAGAACATTCATCAATGTAGTCTCTCTTCAGAACCATTTGCGTTATGCAGTTATATTAGTCTTTAGCTTTATGTTAATAAGAATGCCTTCACATTCCTCTGGAAAGTTTGTTAAGGCACTAAACATTACGAACGTCACTTGGTCAGTTGGTAACTTGTTATAAACACGAGCTGTTTTGGGCCTGCCAATTAGGGCCTCTGGCGGGGGTCCAGGGGCGAGGCCCCCGGAAACTTTTCAATTTTAGCTATTCATATAGCCCCAAAAACGGCTTCAAACAAGGACCAAAAAAATGCCTGAGGGGGGCGGGTGTTTTCGCTCATGCACATACATTAAAAAAATAACGTCGTGACGTCACTGGTCTTAACCTACGACTTCATCATCATGATCGAACACGTGACATTTCTTTTCCAGACGTGGAATTTGAATAATACACAAATTGTAATAATACAATAATGAGTTTAACAACATTTTTCAAACCTGTTAATGCGATTAGCTAAAGTGTTTTTTTCTCTTCTCATTTGTATTTCCAACTCCGCACAGAACGTACACCAACATCAATATCGAAAGCCCTAACGGGAATGCGTCGCACATGCCGAGGCAAAGCAACTCCCATCCGCACGGTAACGAAAGCGGTGGCGAGGAGGGACATGAAGAGAGTTCGCAGCTTTTCGAGCCTCCGCTGATCGACCATAAGCTGCAGAACTCTCGCTACCACCACGCCCGACGCGACAGCCAGCACAAGGAGCTCAACGCGCTACTGTGGCGGGAGTTCGCGCTCTTGCTCGACAAGGGCTTGGGGATCTTCGTCACCCTCATCATCGTCGGCGAATGCCTCTACTGCATAATCATCTTTATCGCGATGCCAGAGTGGGACATCCGCGCGCTCCAAGTCATACAGGAAAATGAGTAAATACACTGGTTGTATGACCTGGCATGGATATGCAGACTTTCATAAATCGAGAATCGGAGCACGGGGGAAAATACAGGGAAAATACAGGAAGAAGAGGAATTAAGGATGCCGATCCGGCCAACCAAGGCTTGGACGAGACGATTATGAAAGGAGGGAAAGCGGATATTCAGATGCGAATATCTATAAGATTGGTAACATCACGGAAGAGAACCGGTCTCAACCGGCTGATGAATCGCAGAGGACGCACTGTTTACATGCCTCTACAAGACCAATTGGCCCCGTTGCAGAAAGAGATGCAATTGATTGTAATGTTGCAATTAATTGTAAGTCACATCATGTGACTAAATGCGCAAATCTGATTGGTTGAAGTGCGCAGATTTTCTAACTTAGCTTATAACGAATGAAAAACACTGTCTTGTCAGTGTTGAAAGATTACATAATATAATATAGGTTTTCCCATCCATTTTCAAACAATCGTCATTCAATTTCATTAATTGTTTACTTCAATTTCGTCCGGAAAGTTTTTCGCCAGTCATATGTAATGTTCGATTTCGTCATTGCGAACACAATTTCGTTCTTTCGCAATCAAATTCGTCATTGTACCGATCATTTCAGTCAAAGCTTATTCAATTTCGTCTGATCGCTCCTGCCGGTGTACAATGTGATGATCAATTTCGTCATTATGCATTCAATCTCGTTATTACCCATTCAAATTCGTCAAAAAATATAGAAAGCTGTATTCGATACTTTGTTTTATCATCCTTTCGTTATTATCCTTTGACTGATTGAACCCAGTGTCTATGTTAAATGTTTTGTGTCCCGGGAATTCACACAATTTTAGTCTATTGTATATTGTACAGTTTTTGTATTTGGAATAACATTTTATATGTTAATGTGTCTCCCAACACAAATTTATTGTATGAATCTATCAATCAATCAATCAATCATACTTTTGGTCAATTATCGTTTTTTTAATTGCAATATCGAAATGAATTGTTTTGTGATCAGTTGATCGTTTTAGATACACGAATTATTTAAGTTATTCATTTTGAAATTAATTGTATGAGCTCCAATAGGGAAATACTTATGAACCAGGGCAACCAGACTACATGACGAATTTGAACGGCTAAGTCTTGAAATCGACTGATCAATGACGAATTCGAACTTCACTTTGTGCGTTTTAAAACGAGTCGGGACAAATTCCATTGCAAAATTACGAATTTGAACGGCTAAGTCTTGAAATCGACTGATCAATGGCGAATTCGAACTTCACTTTGTGCGTTTTACAACGAGTCGGGACGAATTCCATTGCAAAATGACGAATTTGAATGACCATTGATCAATTAGAATAGTAAATGACTAAATCGAATGTAGCAATTGCAGTTTCCTGACTTCTCGGGACGAAATTGAAGTTAGCATTGTATGAATTTGATTGAGGATAGTTTGAAAATGGATGGGAAAACCTATAGTTATCACTCAGTCATGTCAACGACAAACGTACGTGCACGACATCGTATCAATTAAGGTTTCTACGTTGTCCATGACGGTTGAGCTATAACCCTTGTGGAAGGGTTTTCTTCATCATATTACTTTTCATTTACTTTTTTTGTTTATTCTCGCAAGAACTATGAACATGGGTACGTGGTGAAAAGGCGCGAAACAGGAAAAGAATGGAGCTCTTATTCGATTGTGTCATTTAAAGTTGATTTGTGGGGAACATATACGATAATCGTGAACGGAACCATGAAAGTGCGCTGGCCGCTCAGTAAACTACCTTTCTTTGATTTGTCTTGAAAATGTTTTGTCACATCTCCATTATACATTATTTTGTGAAAATGGTATATTTGAATAGTAGTCTTATAATGATATGATATTCTTGATTAATTGATCCGATGAAATTCGATCCGTCGTGTTAAAGATTCGGACCAACAAATATTATTCTACAAACCGGATTGTTGGTGTTGTTGTTGTTGATGTCTGTTCATTCATACGTTTGTTTGCCAGCTCTATTCTCCTTGAAACATTCATTTTCATCCTTTTTTTTCAGAGTTGAGTGGGTGACAAAGTTGTTATCACTATTATTGCAAGTTGAAGTCATGAAACTCATTTAGATGTATAATCATGTACGACGGTGTAATTTCTATAGAATCTAAGATTGAAAACTTTGACATAATAGTTATTCTTCCCTAAATCAATTGTGTAAACATTTATATTGGAAATTATAATCTACATAGGCTATCTCTGAAAATGTATGTCATTAACTCTCTATTCTTGTTTATTATAAAAAGTGTTATGGATCCCGGGCAGTGTAAATTCAAAATGCATCAGCCCTTGAACTGTTACTATTATACCAGTGGGTTCAATTAAAGGGATAGTACAGTTTTGGTTTAGAGGGCGCTTCAAGAACTAAGTAATGTGTAAGGTAATGAAAAACTAAGTGTTTACTTGGAAGAACACGTGATTTCAAAGATAAAACTAACTTATGTGATCACAATCGGTTGAGAAACAGCTAAGATATCAATAAATATACCCTATCGGAATGGTACCACATTTTATTCGATGATTTAAGAAAAAAAAGTTATATAATTTCATTTACCAAAGAGTTGTTTCAAAGTTGTTGGTGATCTCTCTTAATAAATGTAAAACCAAACATCACATTCACATTTTGTAAATGGTTGTTTACAAATATGTGTTTAGAGAGCACCATCTTGTAACGGCTTCTTTTTAAATGATAACAGGCTTTTAGCTGTTTTTAAGTTTATCTACATTTCGGGCATTGAGGAGTTATAACTTTTAGTTTGTATTGATATGGTGCAGGTTTTTGTTACTAACATTTAGTTTGACCAGAACTGTACTACCCCGTTAACCGAATCAATTCAATTACACAATCATGACAATTTGATATTCAAAATAAAGCAACAAAATATTATCAATGTTGATCCAATGACACGGAGATACTACTAGATCCAAATGTGTATATTTAATGTTAATAAGTTTCTATTACAAATCATTCAATTAATAAGATGAATATGTTAATGGCGAAATGAAATTACGGTTTACATTATACCCCAATTCTCTACACTCCTTAAAGGGATAGTTGAGTTTTGGTAAAGAGAGTACAGTTTTGGTCGAACTGAATTTTTGTAACCAAAACCTGCACCATTACATTACAAACTACTAGTTCGAAAGGAATAACAAATTACAAATGACTAAGTAAAAAGCCTGTTATCATTCAAAATGAGCCATTAAAACTCAAGATGGCGCTCTCTAAACACTAATCAATCTCAACCATTTACAATAAAATATTGTGCATGTGATGTTTCGCTGCAATAGTGCTTAGATACAGAGATAATCAACAACTATTTAAAAACCTATTTAACGGCTGGTTCAAAATTATCGAATAATTGTGGAGCCCCACAAGTATTACAAATGGTTATGTTAATAGATATTGCAGCCATTTCTGAACCGATTTTGATCAAATAAAGTTTATTCGGTTATTTAATGTTATGCTCTTCCGAATTTGACACTCAGTTTTTCATTATCTCACAAAAACAAAATTGTAGCGCCCTCTATACCAAAACTCCATCCCTTTAACTCTTCAAAAAATATGCTTGTATTTTAATTATAGGGCCTACACAATTTCGAAACAAAATGTAGACAAATCTCCAAATTGGCATCAAGTCAGTCGTTTGCCGTTATAGAGAAATCTTAAAATTTATCGTGTAAGTGTTTACATTTTAAATTTATAGGTCTACCCGGTATTCAGCCTGATTTGAAAGTGTGATAGTGAACATGAAATAGGCATATATTTTCTATTTTTGCGACTGATCACGCATTGAAAGTATTCCCGCATATATTTAACATTTGTTTAAACAATTATTATTAACATGGCGGTGTCTTTTTTCGAATCATTTAGACTATATTGTGGTACCACCACCCAAAAATAATATTCATTTAAAAGAAAGGTAACGTCTTTAGTAGTCCATTCCATCAACAAGTTCAGAAAAATACGTTTCCAGAAAAGAATATATATAATTGGAAAACGCATCACCATTCTAAAGCATGCGTTCATGGGTCTTCATGTATACGAAGACTACCTTTGTCCAGAACGAACGAATCGTCCGGGATTCTATTGTCTCAAAACGTACGCGTGAATAGCATTGCCGCACTCGCAAATGTTTGGCGCGAACGGAACCATGAAATAATAATGGTTCCGTAAGTGGTGGTAATTAATTGCATTGTGTATGAATTACACAACCCTTTTCAAAATGTTGGGTATATTTGATATCACAAAACGGTACCAAAACATACGTTATAATGATGTGTTGTTATTTGCCCGGTGGTCTCCTTTTACGTCATGTATACCATATTCCTTTATAACATCTTCCAAAATATAGGGTTGATGTTTTGTGTATCATTGCAATAAAAAAATATAGATATACTATTTTGATTTGTTCGAGTAGAAGTCAGCGTATACCCCCTCGGTATAGACAGCACGTACCAAAGGGAGCTTACAAGTGTTGCGGTGTAGCGTTTTTATTTCCACACGATTATAGTGTATAAAATTGTAAATTAGAAAATGGTTGTAAATACTTTTTCTATCTTCACAAATGTATATTATTTATCGGGTATGTATCTATTGAACGAGGGTTTTTTAAGTATTGTTCATATCAAGATGTATGTTTCAGTTTTGTATGTCGATTGCTACCCGTACATATGACCCATAAATTATGATTATTACGTAATTGCTTGATACATTGTGTTAAGCAGATAGTTCAGTCACCTACGTGTTAAAACACTGACACTGTCTTTACGAGTCTTCCCTTGTGATTGTAATTATAATCCTCTTAATTTCGTTTATCAGTCGTGTGGCTTACGTATTGAAATAATGTTACATTTTCTATCATTCAAATGTTTAAAAATGTCCTTGAAATTGTAATGTACCGTTAATGGCCCGGTCAGATATCAACGGATATCGGAAACGAATGCCCAACGAATAGAAAATTTGCGAAATGAAATTATCCAGTGATGAAAGTCGTCTCCATTGCTTCATGTACAAACATAGAAAAACGTACATCACCGGACAAGGAACGGACAAGAAACGTATAGAACGGATGGAAAAATTTAGCTCTCCGTTTGACATCCGTTTGCGCAATCCGTTGATATGTGACCGGGCTATAATGTTCATTTGATAACACATTTAAGTACTTACGATACCATGGCGCCCCATGCAAACTGCGGCTATACAATGCTTATAACGCCTTTTGGGCTTATTGAACTGAATTATTGCAGTTTAATTTGACCCTAAGAGATTTCTAGATTCAAGATGTCATGTGTGCTTATTATTTCATCTTTTAGATACCCTAAATTACATTAATCTCTGTATATGTAATGTTAGTTTAAAGTACCCTCTAGTCATGTTCGTGTGTAACAATGTAATGTGTATAATATGCTGTCCACACCTGAAGCCCGGCGCAGACAGCGCCGACTCGATCCAATCCGACTGGTTTTCTGTCGGATCTGTCGGATCTCTCTGTGTGTGTGGCCTCACGACTCCGATTTTGCCGATCGGGAGCCAGTCGGAGGTCATTTGAGGCCGATTCAACATGTTGGCTCGGCTCCGAATAAGCGAAACCGCCTCTAGCGTGACTGAATACCAGTCGGATCGGATCGGTCGGCTTTGTGTGCGCTTGGCCTTAGTTGTTTAAGGGACGATTTCAACAGTTCTTTATTGGCGGATGTATATTTCTTAACTTTCTTTCCATTTTATAAGCTTCATGTATTGAATTTATGTCATATTTTCATGTTAGAAATCCATGTTTTGTTTTCTTTTTCAATTGAATTATAGAGGTTATATTAAATGGCATAGAGTATGCATTTCGCGTGACTTAAAAGGAGTCTAATAACACATTTGCATCCACCAAACCAGGTGGGAAAACAAATCTTGTAACTTGTGGGCTAGAAAGAGAGCTCTTAACGGACACATTGTACAATTTTAGTTCTTTGTCCCTTTTTGATCAGTTAAGAGAAATCAGATCTTGTATTTATTTATTTTGTTCAAAACCACTAAACGTCTAGTCTAGACATTACTTAATAGGGGTAGCTACAAACGTTGACCAACACACACACATCGTTAAATCTAAAATGTGGCACGGTGTATTATTATGTGTTTATGTACGTGCCATCGATATCGATGGTACATTGTATTATAACGTACGTTCGAAGCTACCTACGTATTAGTACGAGGCCCTACGAGGCCGAACTACTAGTATTACTTGTTGTATGTGTGTGTCGCGATGTAATCAGCGTATTCTGTGTAAGTATCGACTAATCAAGTGCCGAATTATCCAGAGGCCGAGTTATCTCAAGTGATTTTTTTTTTCGAAGTAAAACAGAATAATATTAAATTTCGTTTATTGAAGAAGTAAGGGGTCAATTGATTTTATATTTATCACATTAACATCATTCCCTGTAGCTACATGCATATTTTGAGAAAGATCCAGGGTGTTTGCAAATGTGTTCAACTACCTTTTAAGGGACAGTTCCTCTTTTACAAAACGTCTGAACCGT
>JBAMJV010002563.1:0-102500 GCA_037951105.1 Echinarachnius parma | reverse complement strand
ATCCGAAACAACACAAACGATCCAGCCATGAATCCTAGCCATCTACCAAGCATCATTGCGGCGCTGGCTCTCATTTGCATACTGTCCATGACGTCATCAGTCTGCGATGCCTGCTCGTCCCGCGGCAAGAACAAACGTGGTCAAGACATCTCGTCAACGAACCCGACCTACGACCAGGAACGCGACGCCATTACAGTCCGGAGTCGTGATCACTTCTTACGCCGGTAAGTAACGCTACTGACGTTTAAATATAAAATTATTTAACCTAAAGCAACAACGAAACAGTATATAGATGGTTATCATCATGAAACTGATCATACCAAACTCTAACTTACAGAGTATCTGGCCATAAAACTCTACTATGCTGCATCAATTGTTTACAAATGTGTTTAATATTGTAATCTTTGTTATAATGATGATGCGTATCATTATCACCACTATAATGCCATTTCCAATGCCTACCCTATATTTTCTTTTGGAAATTTGTCATACTGTCGTCTAGATAATTTGTGTCTGCATAATGGTATAGGCTATGCATTTCACACTAAGTTTATAGTCAAAGTTGTACCAAAAGATCATAACGTTCAATACACAACACAGATGAAACATTGTCTGGTAAATAACCCCTAAACTTACCACGTTTTCTGCATCATACTTAATATATAGGCCTACAAGTGCCAAACTCATCACAGTTTTGTTCAAATTTTGTAATGGTGTTATTAATTCACATTTTGTTCGGTTTTTTCAAGAAGATCTTAACAGAATTTGTTGTTGATATTTCAGTAATTAATTGTTTTCCCTTTACTCGTTCTCTCAGACGATCTGTTCGATCCGTCGTACCTAACCAGGAAGATACGCTGGTAACCATGGAAACCTCATTTCCCGAGTCAGAGTCAGATGCGAACATGGAAATCTTTACGTGGTTAGACCTCGACCAGAGTAGCTTCCTGTCTGTCATCGAGTGGTCGCTAGAGGGCGGCACAGTAAAAGATTTCTGGGCACTGCTGTCTGATCACGATCAAGATGGTAAGGAGACAAATTATTCGAGACAGCAAAAACAATTCTTAATCAATTTGACGTTTCCCTGTATTTATGTATCTAATAGATTATAAGTTTGATATTTAGTAATGGAGTGTGTCAATAGGAAAGCAGAGTAAGCAACTGGGTAACTAAAGCTATTGCAAACCCAATCAAAGCAGGCAACTTAAACATTCCAAAGGAAACACATCTGTGTATGCACTACAACACACTAAATAGGATGAATAGTCTCTGACAGTTTGAACACGATCGACCAAGAAATAAGAAAATAAAAATGTAAATAAAGCTCTTTGGAAATAGCCATTTATTTATACGAGTGACAAACATTGGCAACGCACTCTGGTTGTGGACAACTCCCCATACGTGTTGTAGACAAAATGTAAATAGTTATAACATGTTCAAAATATATGTTAACCCTTCGTTAAAGTTCAGTACCGTATATGTATCCTAGAATACATGTTGCCATTTGCCACCAGAGATATTCTAATTGTTTCCGTTCATTATCCAGTCAATCCCTCAAGTTCATCAGGCCAATGGGCCACTTGAAATTCAAGTCATAGTATAACCGGTCATCAGCAATATTATATTACATAATATTTTAATTGTGGAAATATTAAAAATGGAAAGTTATAAGAAATACCACAGAAAATCGTGGCACGGAGATTTGTTTTATCTTAACTTTTGATTTATCGCGTTTGCGACTCGAGCAGAATTTGTATATATCAATATACATTATATGTACATAAGTATCAATACACATGTCTTTTTATTTATTTATTAACTAATGTCATTTTGTGTTTGTGTGTATGCAGGTGATGAAGAAATATCGCGAGACGAATTCAGACCCATCGTAGTCGGAGTGAGAACCAGTGCCGATTGATGTACATGCATGCTCCTCAGGGAGTTGGGACCGTGTACAAGATAACATGTTTGGGTTCCAATTCTACCAAAGGACCAACGATCAGATGATGGTGATAGTAATGCGTCTCCGATTAGGACAACTAGATAGACGGCGCACTATAAACGCTATACATTTTTATCGGTCCGGACTATGTATTCGATTTTAGTTAACATTTCATATTTATATTTAAGATCCCCTATTTCCAATAATTTTTAACATTGACTATCACTGCTGCATATTTTGGAATAATCACAATGCACTTGATTATAGTGTTTAAAGACTTGTATTTATACATCCACTGAAGCTAGACTTGGACCCCCATGATAATCTTTTCTAGATTCCCTCAATCTTGTTTGTATTATTGTCATCTAGTAATGTATTGTGCTATTACACTAAATATTATTAGTACTGATTTTCTGTAGGCCTATTAATTGTTTAACTGTCCTTGATTCTAGTTATTCATTGCGTTAATACGCACACATTTATTGAGTTATGAGTAGGAATGTATTCATATCTTTATAATTATATAAGTTTTGCTATATCATTTTAGGCGCTGTTCTTGACATTGTTAATAACTATTTAAACCAATTATACATGTGAGGCCTATACATGTATAATAATTATTCGCAATGATGAACATTTATAATTACTTAATAAAATTGAAAGTATTTAAAACATAAAATATATATTACAGAAATGATTGATATAGATGAGGTTATATTTACATGTAGGTTTTCTCGGCCAATTTCGTAAGCTTCTCATTCGTTTTGCTAAACGTGTCATTCAATTTCGCGAAACTGAGCTGAAGGCTTGCAATTGTGGTTCAAAATTGCATTTTGTTCATACGATTTAGCTCTTCGGTCAAGTGATTTACCACTTTAGCATTCAATTTAAAGAACACGCTATTTGCATTCAATTTCGCCAACGGCTTTCACGGAAGGTGGTATTACGTAATCACAAATTCTCTCGCTTTAAATTGAATGACAATTTTACCAAATAGAAACACGTTTTAAATCGAATGCAAATAAAATATTTTCAAATGATCGTTTTATGAATTCGAATGCTAAAAAACGAATTTGAACTGCAAATTACAGCTGCGGTGACAAAATAGCCGAAATTGAATGCACACAAAATGAATTCGTGTGGCCAACTTACGAAATTGACCGAGAAATCCTATATTAAATAGGGGGCCCCTGCACCCATCATCTCTTAAACGTAATCAATTAATGAATTGAAGGAGCGAGCCCCTCCTTCTCTACCCACCCTCTGTGGAACCTAATCAAACAATACTTATTCATACATTGCTATTAACATGAAGGAGGGAGTCGACTCTGCCCTCCTCCTTAAGGCAAAATGATATCCCATCACCCCCTCATTGATCCGGATGTATACGCCATTAACCTTTGCTCCAGTTGTATTTTACTTTGTTTGGTTATGTAGATAATTGTTATACATGTGCATATAATTATGGCTGGGGAAACCCCGTTATATACAGTTACCACCACACCGACACAAGAAATCCATAATTCGGTCAGATTTGTATTCATGTTGTAACTTTTTATTGATCACTTTCCTATGTTCTAAAACCTTATGGAAAACACGTTATAAATATAAGACTAGTCATTGTAAATATACATTTTGTAAATGATTTGCTGTGTTTTTAGACTGTATTATATTGTTATATTTGATTTTCATACCCATATTTATGAAATAATGTACATATGAAACAGAGCCCATGAATGTTGCCAAATATTTTTGCAATAAAATCCAATTTATTATGATAATCCTGATGCTTGTATAATTAATATTTCCTTCTTATTCGAAATGTGTGACAATTTGAAATAGTGTGTCATAAAGAAAACACGTGTAACGTTTGATTGAGAATGACTCAAATGACTCACAAAATATTGCAAGTTTTCTCTGTATGCACAGATGTGGCTGAAAGGGGGTAACAATCGGGCAAGAAACAAGAAAACTACGGCTCTTTGAAGATGTCCATTTATTCCTATGGGGAACTCAAATTGGCAACACACTCTGATAAGTGTGTGGACTACTCCCCATATGTTTTGTACACAAATGTTCCCATTTTTACAGTTTTCTTCATAGTCACATTTTTCCATTTCTCCAACTCATGATATGTTATGAATAAAAGCATTCTACCAAACATATGTTGAACTCAAACGAAGGGTAGACATACATTTTGAGAAAAGTGAACAAAATTGAAATTTTGTGTACAAAATGTCCACAACTTTGCCAGAGTGGGTTGCCAATTTGAGTCACTCAAAGAAATACATGGCTCTTTTCAAAGAGCCATAGTTTTCTTATTTCTTGACCGATTGTGCTCAAATTTTCAGGGACTATTCATTATATTCAGTGTATTATAGTGCATACAACAATTTGTATGGATTTTATTGTCCTTTAATTGTATCAGTTGTGAATGTGTTGCATAAGTCTGCTCTTATTTCTGTAATTAATCAATGCATTTTAAATGAGCATGTATGCAAAACTTTAGTTTCCCACAATCAAAAGTGACACATTTCTTATCAACTCCCCGTATACATGGTTGGTTTGCGCTATGTGTGTGTGTGTGTGTGTGTGTGTGTGTGTGTATGTGTGTGTGGGTGTGGGTGTGTGTGTGTGTGTGTGTGTGTGTGTGTGTGTGTGTGTGCGTGTGTGCGTGTGTGTGTGTGTGTGTGTGTGTGTGTGTGTGTGTGTGTGTGTGTGTGTGTGTGTGTGTGTGCGTGTGTGTGCGTGTGTGCGTGTGTGTGTGTGTGTGTGGGTGTGTGTGTGTGTGTGTGTGTGTGTGTGTGTGTGTGTGTGTGTGCGTGCGTATGTGTGTGCGTTTGTGTGTGTGTGCGTATGCGTGTGTGTGTGTGTGTGTGTGAATGAACACAAATAAGTGTGCATATAGGTAACCTCTAGCAGCATATAGGTAACCTCTATTAGTTACATTATGAAGTCAGTTTACATCCGCTGATGCATGTTAATCATGAAGAAGCGTTTTTTTGTGTGTGTGAATGTATTACCGATATCCTCATTCTAGCATCGATTTGATGATACGATATCCTCATTCAAGCATCGAATATGCTAGAATAGCATAAATCGCAAAAGAACGTAGCAAAACACACATACCCCCCTTAATTCATTCAACCGTAAGGGATTAACCAATCAAATCTAGAGATAATTGGATAGGGCTGGTCCAGAGTTATCGGAACTACCTCAGTCCTAGAAATATCCAACAATACCTGTCCCTTTTAGGAACATCCTATACCGACCCCTACATGGTTACATGGTGCCACATAAAACGATAATATCAATAACAACTGTACATGTGTAACAAAAGTCCATTCATGCGAATACGTACCCTACAAAATGAATTTGAACCAGAGTACGTGAGCATTATATTCTCACAGCACTGAAACTAGCCGGAAGAAACGAGATGGAAAAGTTAATCCATGAACGATCAATTGGATCAATAATGCACTCAAAAGATTCGATTGTTCGTGTTGAAGTGAACGGCCCTGCTGTTAGACTAGAGTAAAGCACTGGCTAAGAAGGGGTCATATTGTACAGTATTTCGATGCAATGACTAGACCATAATAACGTCTTTGGTACAACAGTGTTTAGTCTCCCAAATAGAACAAGGTATACTCAGCAGCAGCTCAAACTGGGAAAACAAAATTATCATTTTGACACATGTTCGGATGTCACCATAGTCATGATAGTGTGTGGAAGGATATGTGCAGAAAGGTAGTTATTTCTAACATGTCAGTTTAAACATCTCATTTATTGTTTGTCTAATCTAACATTGTACTATCCCGTTATCAAATCCAACTTTGATAATGTAGAGTACAAATATGGGAGTCGGTGAGAGTCTGACTAAAACTTTGATCCCAATAGAATATCTAACTAGCAAAATTATTCATTTGGGTTTTTTTACACAAAAATCTGATCGAGTGGAAAGATTATGTGTTCGTTGCCCTTATTATTTGTATAATGAACTTAAACACTTTTGTTATGGATTGATATCATATATTTCTGGTCAGTTTCCCTACGTTTGAAATAATTTGTATTTGTATATACATATTTCATTTTTTGTTATAAGAAGTGAGGTTGTCACCTGCGGGGTGTGTACCGATTTATTCAGTCATGCTTTTCTATATTGTAAGCCAGTCACATCTATGTATAGAAACACATATTGGGAACATAAACAGTGGCCTCTGTAGACAGGTGACCTCTATGAATGGTTGTATCACATTGTTTTTATCTAGGGCTCACTTTTGAAAGTCACTATAGGCAGGTTGGCTGCTATAGACAGGTAGCCACTAAGAGATGTTCGATTGTATTCATTATGTTACTGATACTCAATTTTGGAAATGCACGATATATTGATACATTTGTTTTTTACATTTTCGCGATCTTCAAATTATTACACTTTCTTCTTCACGTACATATCGCAGCTCTACATAAATCTTGCGTAATCATGCTGATTCACAAACGATAGCATGTGGAGGACTGCGCACTCATCAACGTCATGTCGGTCACCAAATACGCAACGGTGTTCGTGGTCATAGCGGCAATCGTCTTACTCAGTCTTCTCTTCCAGCCCAAGTTTTCGCTTGTTGTGCATTTTGCAGCAGGTTGGTACACACATGACATATGCCTGATAAAAACGATGATACGGATGCTGTTGACGATGATGATGATGATGATGATGATGATGACGATGACGATGATGATTTTAATGTCGAATGCATTAAACAAATACATTTTCATCTATAAATATTTTACTATGTTGTTACATCATCTCATTTTCTCATCATTCTCTTTAAACAGATCAGCGTGGCATTTGGAAAAATAACAGTGAAGTTGGCAGAAAACAAATCACCCAAACTATTGTGGTGAGTTTTGATATTTCATTGTCATTTATGTTTCAAATAGAACCAATAAGATTTGTGAAGCAAATGTAACATGTTGACATCATTACGTCTGAAATAATTGCACTTCATTTTCACATTTATTGTTTGCATTATATGAAACAAAGCAATAGCTCTTATTTCATGAGTAATGTACTGCAGCTTCAGTTTACCCAGACAATCATAGGTTAAAAAAGTTATCTATGTTCTCTATTATCCACTCACAGATGAAAGCTATACCCGAAGAGCATGCCGCCACGCCCTTTCCTATTGACTTCATGGCAAAGCAGCAAGTTATTCAGAGTGAGCGTCGACAACAACTTCGCGACACGTGCTCACGATATAACCTCAGCGGGACGTTTGACGACCTCAGGAAAGCCAAGCTCGAACACTTCATCGTCGACGAGAAGTACAAAATATTCTACTGCTTCGTCCCGAAGGTCGCGTCGACGAGCTGGAAACGGTTGCTCCTCGTTCTGAGCGGTGGAATGAACAACACATACGACCGCCGTCAGGCCCAGATCAACAATGGGTATCCCAAGAGAAACCTGAAATATTTCAAGTCCTTCGACGAAGTCGAGCAGAAGAGAATGCTCCGGGAGTTCACAAAGTTTGTGGTGGTTCGCGATCCGTTCTCTAGGTTTCTCTCCGCCTTCAGGAATAAACTCGACCCGTTGAATAACGCCGGTAACGATGGCTACTGGCACGGGCATATAGGAATGAACTTGCAAGATCAGTACCGGCCGCAGGACGACGAAAGGCGTCCTGTCTTTAAGAGATTAATGACGCAAAACGGAACCGTGTTCTATGACCTCACCTTTCGTGATTTCGTCAAGCACCTTATCGATCCGACTGCAAAGTCGATGAACCAACACTGGTCCGAGATCAACGGAATGTGCTCACCCTGTCTCATTGACTACGACATCATCAGCAAATTTGAAAGCCTAGGTACCGATGCCCAGTACATCCTGCGAATTACCCAGACCGATTCCGTGGTGCAGTTCCCGTCGTCTGTCGGCAGCAGTCCCACCAACAGCTCCAAGACGTCCACCAGGGATGAATACTTCAGCGAGGTTCCTCGCAGTGACTTGGAGGAACTCTACAGGCGATACAAGATGGATTTTGAGTTATTTGGATATAAAAAGCCCGATGAGCTTTCCGATACATGATATATACAATCATGGTAATACGCACTTACTCGCAATACTCCGGAGCTAAACGGGTTAATGAATTCTGCAATGATTATGTAAAACCTCACCATCGCTACCTGGACCAAAACATATTTAAAGGGATTCAGTAACTTTGTTGGCATGTGTAGAAAGTGATGAATGGTTGGTAAAATGTGCAGTTTTGTGATTTGATATGTCCTCTGACCTCTTAAGTATTGTGTGAACATTTTACATTCAATGGATGTTGTACGGCCTAGTCACGAGCGAAAATACAAAGTGATATTTGCTTACTCATTGCACTGACTTTGTACACAGTTATGAGTATCCAGTGGATAGTTAAAATTCCGAACACTTCAATCGTAAAATATCTTTCGAACGAAAAGGAAATTTGAGAAACCCAAACCCGTTCCATGGTTCTATTGGTAATAACCATCTGATTCCTAAGCAAGTTTTGTGGATTTGGACAATGTTACTTAGATCCCTTAAAGGACAATGAAATCCATACAAATTATTGTATGCACTATAAGACACAAAATTTAATGAATATTCTCTGAAAATTTGAGCACAATCGGTCAAGAAATAAGAAAACTATGGCTCTTTGAAAAGAGCCATGTATTTCTTCGAGTGACTTAAATTGGCAACGCACTCTGGCAAAGTTGTGGACAACTCCCCATACATTTTGTACACAAAATTTCAGTTTTGTTCAATTTTCTCAAAATGTATGTTTACCCTTCGTTCGAGTTCAACATATGTTTTGTAAAATGCTTTTATACATAACATATCATGAGTTGGGGGAATGGAAAAATGTGACTATGAAGAAAATTGTAAAAATGGGAACATTTGTGTACAAAACATATGGGGAGTTGTCCACACACTTATCAGAGTGCGTTGCCAAGTTGAGTTCCCCATACGAATAAATGGACATCTTCAAAGAGCCGTAGTTTTCTTGTTTCTTACCCGATTATGCTCTATCTTTCAGAGATTATTCTTCTTAATCTCTTTAAGACTATATGAAAGCAACATTTTGCTTGGGTTTCATTGCCCTTTAAGGACTAGTATTCTATGTCGCTAAGGGGAATTAGACGTATATAGGGGCCTATAAGAGGCGGAGGGGGTAGAGGCCTGAAGCCCCCTAGAGTTATGAATATTCGGGCAAAGTCACGTCATATCTGGAACAATCATCTGTCCGGAAAATAAAAAGCAACGAATTTTAAATTTTGTTTATTTTCATTGTTTTATGTTCATATCAAAATCATAATTTTACATAAGATGCAATGAAGTAAAGTTTGAAAGCAAACTATAATAGAGAGCAGGGGCTGCGTGGCTTCCTGATTATAATTTAATTTGTTGTATTATTTGCCTCCCCTCACCATTTTTGTTGGTAAAATTATTTATCGGTTCTAATGTTCAGGAATAACATGAATAACAATCAAGGTTCTGGTATTATTCGTATTACTTAATATACTTGGGAGAAGTAAGGAAATGAAAAGTGAAGTTCGTGATCGCATCATGCGTATAAAAGTTGGCATTATAGAGTAATAAACCAGCCTTCGGCAATTACCCCCCCCCCCCCCCCCCCCAATAACTAAAAAAAAAGAGAATATTCAAATAATAATTGTTCAAATCAAAATGTATTAATGCCAAATCTCCACAATGGGATTACATTAAAATGTGAAACGATTTATACACTTATACTTATTCAATTCAAATAATGAAGAACAAGAGGTTAATGAATACCTAGGCGGGAAGTCTCACCTCATCCAGCCAAAAACACTTCATTATACCAGGGATATGGGAGTGTTACATACACAATTCTGTATCAAAAATTGTTGAAAACAATGCGTTTTTAGAGAGCAACATCTTGTGTTTTAACGGCTCTTTTTAAATGACAATCATAACATGCTTTTTACGGGTTCATTTGTAATTTGTATACAGTCATGTCGAGCATGGTGGGGTTATAAGTATATTAACTATATTAGTTTGTAATGTTATGGTGCAGGTTTTGGTTATGAAAATTCAGTTTGACCAAAACTATCGTAGCCCGGGGCAAACCATTATCATTGTTGGTACATATTCTTTTGTGAATTATATAACAAACAAAAAGGGATTGTTTCAGTTTTGGCTGCACGAAATAATTTTTTTGTGAGATAATGAAAAAGTGTACAATTTGAAAGAGCGTACAATTTTAATGGCAGAATAAACTTTATTTGATCAAAATCGGTTCTGCAGAAACAGCTGAAATATCAATAAATATATCCGATCGTAATAAATCTGGGGCCCAGATATATACGATGATTTGTAAGAAAACAATTTAAAATGCTTGCTAAAAAAAAAATTCAAAAGAGGTTTTTAAATAGTTGTTGAGGATCTCTCTATTTAATCATTATTTCAACAAAACATCACATGCATAATTTTGCATGAAAAATGGTTGAAACCAATGCTTTTTTAGAGAACGCCCTCTTGTGTTTTAATGGCTCTTTTTGCCATGATAACAGGCTTTTTACTTAGTCGTTTGTAATTTTCTATGCCTTTCGAGCATGTGGAGTTATAACCCCTTTTATAACGGTAGTGTTATCAAGGAGGTATGTTATTGTTTCGGTTACTAAAGCAGGCCTATCCCCGGGGGGGGGGGGGGGACTCTTATGTCTAATGTAAGACGGGTATGTGCCGCTTACAAGACCCTCTTTTTCACACCCGATTGCCGCTCTGAAGATACCCGATTTTAACAAAATTGCCGCTCCATAGACCCCCGGAATGACCGTGGCTAGGTAGTTGAGTAGCGCCAAGCAGGCGCGCCGGAAGCAGTTTTGGATTGGGGGGGCAAAACCCGAAGGGGCTCACGATTTATGTGTTTAGGGGCTCATGCCCGACCACACTCACAGGGTTGCCAACCCCCTCCCCCCCCCCCCCCCCCCCCCCCCCCCACACACACGGTCAAGGGAGCTTTTGCATTTTTGGACTTCAAATTGTGCAATCTGGGGCATAAAAACATGATCCAACAACATAGCTTACAGCCTAAAATGAGTCCCGAGGGAGCGAAGCGACCGAGGGCTGGGGCAGAGCCATAGGGGAGGGTTTGGGAGGGGATATCCCCCTCCCACGGGGAAGAATTTGCATTTTCATATTTGAAATGGTGCAATCTGGTGCATAAAACATACACCATATGCCACATTATGTATGATCCAACAACATAGATTACAGCCAAGAATGAGTCCCGAGGTAGCGAAGTGACCGAGGGCTGGGGCAGATCCAGGGGGTTTGGAGGGGGTATCCCCCTCCCACGGGGAAGATTTAGCGTGTATATACCTAAAATGGTGCAATATTGTGCATACAAACATAAACCATATGCCACATTTGTATGATCCAACATCATAGCTTACAACTAAAAATGAGTCCCGAGGGAGCGAAGCGACCGAGGGCTGGGGCAGAGCCAGAAGAGGAAGGTTTGGGAGGAGGGGGGGGGGGCTTTTTTGGGGGGCAAAAACGCGTTTTGCCCCCCCACTTTTTGGATTGGGGGGGCGGCCGCCCCCCACTTCCGGCGCCTATGGCGCCAAGTCCACTATTCTTCTTCTAGTCAGCTCCTTGACCACCATTTAAGGGTTTCCGTAGGTCTTTGGTAGCTCCAAGTTCATGTATTTTGCCCGCATTTTGTAGTTTTGCTCCGTTAGACCCCTTAACTCCCGTTTCAGGGTTTTGTAGCTCCAAAAACCCTATATTTTGTGCTTGTAGTCAGCTCTTAAGACCCCCATTTCAGAGTTCCGTGAGGCACACCCCCGTCAAAAAATAATTCGAGTGCCCCCCCCCCCCCCCGGGGGGGGGGGGGGGGGCTACCAGTTTATTATCATTTTAGCCAAATTCTTATATTTTGCAGCTCAACAGGCATCACTAATTTCTAGTTACCTGTGCGTTCTTTTTACGAGGTGTCAGACAACTCGTCACTGAGACGGTTCGTCTCCTTACCAGAGATAACTCGACCCTGCATCCGAGCCCAGACCCAGACGAACCGGGAGCCAATTACTCAGGAAACATTCCTATCATCTAGTAACCTTGCTGACATGTGCACACAAAATGACGAAAGGTTGATAAAATGTGTATTATTTTCTGTGATATGTATGTCCAAAGTGAGTGATGTGTGAACATTTCATGGTAAATGAGTGTATATGACCGGGTAAACGGAGTGAACATGCAAATTAAAGTGATATTCACCAACTCATTGCACTGACTTAAAGGGATAGTTGAGTTTTGGTATATAGAGGGCGCTACACAAAAACAAAATTGTGAGATAATGAAAAACTGAGTGTCAAATTCGAAAGAGCATACAATTTTAATGACTAGAATAAACTTTGTTTTATCAAAATCGGTTCAGAAATGGCTAAAATATCCAGAAACATAACCATTTGTATTAAATGTGGAGCCCCACAATACTCGATAATTTTGAACCAGCCGTTTAATAACGAATTCACTTTTCAAAAATTGACAAAACAGGTTTTTAAATAGTTGTTGATTATCTCTCTATCTAATATATTAACAAAACATCGCATGCACAATATTTTATTTAAAATGGTTGAAACTGATGAGTGTTTAGAGAGCGCCCTCTTGAGGTTTAACGGCTCTTCTGGAATGATAACAGGCTTTGTACTTAGTCATTTGTAATGTTGTATTCCTTTTGAGCATGGTGTAGTCGTAACTATTAGTTTGTAATGTAATGGTGCAGGTTTTGGTTACTAAAATTCAGTTTGACCAAAACTGCTCTCTCTTGACCAGAACTCAACTATCCCTTTAACAGTTGGAATTCTCCACCAGAGAATTTAAAAACCCAATACTTTAATCATACGTATCTTTATAACGAAAGATACATTTGAAAAACCGAAACCTGTTGCACTTTGTAATACGAATTTATGAAACTGGCATGTGTCTGACGGAACCGATGGTGGTTCAAGTACATTCTGTGAATTTTCACCCAACCTTATTATTTCATCGCCGGTCATGGTGTGATTTGTGTGAAGCTAACGAAAATGATGTGGCAAGGGTGCAGGAGATGGACTATGGGTTGGAGCCCCCAAAAGATTGACAAACGTGCAACTATCAATATTAATTTTGCATCGACAAAATCCGTATTCTTACAATATGTCAGCCTCAATAGCTAATATTAATGATTTGTGTTGAAATGATAACTGTACACGACTACGCATATATTTTCGGCTTATAGTAGACTAATAAAATAAGAATATAGAAACAATATGCGGATTACAGCTTATTTGCAATTAAATCAAACGGTAATCAAACGTAAGGGAGATGGCCTGTACAAACACCCCCGCCCACTTTGTTTAAGTTTCTTTCCCCCTCCTACATCCTCCCCCAAATTAGTATAGACAAAGCATGCATAGTGTGTGCGTATGTGTGTGTGTGTGTGTGTGTGTGTGTGTGTGTGTGTGTGTGTGTGTGTGTGTGTGTGTGTGTGTGTGTGTGTGTGTGTGTGTGTGTGTGTGTGTGTGTGTGTGTGTTTGTGTGTGTGCGTGTGTGCGTGTATGCGTGTATGTGCGTGTATAAGCGCATGTGTCTTTGTGTGCGTGTGTGTGTTTTGTTTGTTTTTGTTTTTTTGTGCATTGATACTATGTGATACTATGTAATACTCTTACTAGTGTAGAAGTCTTGTTAATTTTAATAAGAGGAAGAGGAAAAAGGAAAACAAAATCTAGTGATTGGGCGGGGATGGGTTCTCTCTTAGGTTTAAGGGGGGGGGGGGGGTGGGGGAGTAAACGAGACGTGAAGGAGTTTCATGTCGTTTTCTCTTTTTATCTTTTAAAACCTCCATTATGTTTATTTCATGGTATTTGAATTGAATATTACTTGATTTGTATTTGTATTTGTATTTTGTTTTCAATGCAAGAATCAATTCTACTTTATATTTCATTATACTATACATAATTGTTGTATTATTTTCTTAAAATATTGAACATGTTTTATTCAATTGGAAATGTTATATGTTTATAATTTGGAGGAAAAAAAGTGTATGTGTCTGTCTGTGTGTGTGTGTGTGTGTGTGTGTGCGTGTGTGCGTGTACAATCGCATGTGTGTTTGTGTGCGTGTGTACATTTGAGTGCAACGCCTGTGCGTGTGTGCGTGCATGTGTACGCGTGTGCGCGTGTGCGTGTGTGTGTGTGTGTGTGTGTGTGTGTGTGTGTGTGTGTGCGTGTGTGTGTGTGTGTGTGTGTGTGTGTGTGTGTGTGTGTGCGTGTGTGTGTGTGTGTGTGTGTCAGGGTGTGGGTGTGTGTGTGTGTGTGTGTGTTTGATTGTGTTTGTATATCGTTCTCATCATGAGGGAGATGATTTGAATCATGCTTTGTATGACAAATTTCCTTCCAAGGTATGCATTATTTCGAGTATAAATTTCAAAAGCTCCCAATTGTGGGAGGGGGAATAACCCCCTCCCAACTACCGCTTGGCTCCCTCGCGTCATCTCTCAACCCCCCCCCCCCCCCCCCCCCTTCACTTCTCAAAACAGATCTACGCCAGTCATATTGGCATACACTTTCTGTTCGGGCAAGTTATATTGAATAATTATATGATTTTACTTTCTAGAGAAAAAGGTTAGAGTAAAGGCTGAAAAAAAAACATAAAAATTGCTTTTACGTTGAAGAAAAAAAATCAATAAAATAATTTTGAAAAATTAACTAAAAGAAATTGAGTTTGGTTTGGTGCTTGTTTTAATTCATGATTTCCCCAGCCATGGGCTTAGTAGAGTTATAGTAGTTTAATTGAACTTGTTATGACTTCAAGCTCTTCCCATAGGAAAAGAGGGTTAATCTACCAAGTATACCAAGTAAGTAATTACCCAGGCATTTTCGTAATAAAAATCACACAACCCTGGTACAAAATACGATAATAATAAAAAGTCCCCACAAATCAAGGATTAGTATTTTTTTTCCATCTCTGTCCTTTCTTTCAATACATTGTAGTTCTAATGCATTGTATAATTTATGAACAAAAATGATTGAATCGCAAACATAATACTTACTTACTTGGTATTATTCGATGCATATTGAAAACAAATCAAACAAATCATGAATTAAAACAAGCACCAAACCAAACTCAATCTGATTTAAATTTTAAAAATTTAAATCAAGTAAATTCTTATGAATCGATTGCTTGAATTACATTGTATTTCCAAAATCTGAGATCAATATTATTTGTTAACCCATTAAAATTAATGATTATTGAATAATGAATAATTCATTAATAATTAATGAATTTATTTACAATCAAGGTCGAGTACTAGGCTCGATGCTCGAATAACGAATCCGCTTTGTACGGGCGAACTGTTTTGGGGTGAGTTGTCATCGATCTTTGTATGCATCAAGTACCGTACGCGTACCGTGTAACAAACTGAAAATTAATTATCGTCTGTAAATAAAGTGCAACCAGTGCAAAAAAATGTACCTTATAGTTACGATACGACGTGTGGATCGCAAATGGTAGAGCTGCTAAAAGTATAAGTTTCCGTCTGTTGATTGTCACATACTCACTTTGCTCTAAATTTGAAGAAGAAGCAGCATGGATGTTCCGCCGAGTTTGAGGCATCGTAAGTGTATGTTACTCTCCAATTTTCTCTTCTAGATGTCCAATTTGGTGCTGGATTGACCATGCCTATGATTTTCGTGCTGCCCAACTACGTGTCAAATCATGATGTCACCGCTTGTTCATGTTTCACTGGGCCGCCCAACCCCGCCTGTGCATGCTGGCTTGACTGTACCTTCGGGTTATCTGCAGATAGCATGCAGTGCAGTGGCAGTGCAGTCTGACTCATACCTGTTCTGTCATATGATGTGTAAAATACTTTGTATGTTATGCCTATTAATGGTCTGACTGTGGTGTTGTAAAACCTTGACTTGACTGTATTATTTTGTTATGCTTTACCAATATCCTTCTATCATTATGCCGCACAGTTGTGTTTATTTAATTTGTACTATTATATTGAAAGAAATTATGATATCAATTATCATGTTCTTTTTATTGTGTATATTCACAACTAGGTTATTATTTGATGTTTTTAATTTTATTAATAAAACTTTTTGTCTATTTTTCGTAAACATTTTGGTTGTTTTGCCAAAAAAAGAATCATTTTATCTTAGTCTTAAAATTGTTTTTACATTATTCTTCTTTCTTTCTTGTCTTAAAAGTGTATTCTTTAATGTCAGAAATTGATCTTTGAATTTTGCAATTGTAGGCCTATATTTTGCATGTTTGAGATTGTGAATTGTAATTCAATAATGCAGATGATGAAAGTATTGCAGATGTATAAATTTATTAAATACTACACAGGACAGGTCTATTTATAATTTTATACTATAGTTACTAGTATTTTGGGGGGAATTTCTATGGTAAGCTTTTTTAGTTTTACACATAATTATTTACCTGGGCAATTGGATTTCATTTTGCTGTGTCTAGACTATGTGTGTGATTGTTTTCCCATATCATTCCCAGTATATTGCAAATTGGTGTATCCTAAATAATATTGCTTACTGCCTACCAAATACGTACCATCATGGAGTGCAACGCATCGAGCACCATATTGTTGCCTGAAAAATTCTGACTTCATAATTTGTGTTTGTTTTCATCATCATAATTTACACTTATTACGATGGCCCGATCTGGGCACCAAAATGTATGACTAAAAGAACTGATGCTCTTTACAATTTGTATAGAACATCGTTTCTTTTAGTCATGCATGCCAAGTCTGGGCACGCTTTGCTAGCATTTTGCCATTGAAATAGCATTTGAAAATAAGATGTTTAAAATCACTAATAATTAGTAATAGTATGGGCATATATATTTATCATTGTTGTACATGTGAAATATGCATTGATTAACAAGAATTTATGTGTATTATTTTGTTGTACATATTTATGATTTCATGTTGGCATATTTAGTCATCTACATAAAAGGAATTTCCAGTTATTGGTAATGAATTAATAAATCTATTAATCTAAATCTTTGAGTCAATATAGGGCCTAAATTTTCGATCCTAGCAGAATCTTCTTCAGAGGCTATAAAGTGACGATAATACAAACAGAAACAACATATATATATGTACACATAAACATGAAGGTAAACATGCTAAGAAACTGAGGAAGGGGGTGGAGACATGGAACAATGAAAGGGCTGTGAGTGGCCAATCAGACTAGGCTGGGATTGGAGGAAATGCACACAAAGAGGATGTTATGTAACAAGGAGCAAGGTGTGGGTCATAGAAGGAGGCATGATCAAAGAAGTACCATACAGGATGGTAATTAAGGGCATGAATAGTGAGTGGAGGCACAAGATGTGAATGGAGGCGAGATAAAAGGGCTTATAGTAAAGGAAGCCAGAGTGGCCACAGAAGAGGGAGGTGAGTGTAGGGGGAGGGGGGGGGGGGGGGTAAAAAAAGGGGAGCTTAAGTGGAGGAGGTGAGATTAATGAAGAGTGGTGGTGGGATGAAAAGGAATGCTGATGGGGAGGGGGGGGGGGGGGGGGATAAGAATGGGCGATGATCAATGGAAAGTTGAAGAATAAACAAGAGAAAGAAGGATGTACGAAAATCAAACAATGCTTATGTACACAAATTGAAACCCTGTAGAAAAATGGAAAATGAGAGTGTAATGTCAGTTAATTGTTAGTTAGCAAGATATATACATGATATATAAATAAGTATATTGGGATATAAACAATACATGAAAATATTTACAACATGACAAATAGATCAATCTTATGAAACTAATGCAGTTGGCTGCCGATTAGAGTCCTGTGGGAAAACAGAAAGTGGGAGAAATGTAGATTAAACATTCTTAAAAAGTCGTGCATGTGATATATCAATAAACAGATGAGCATATATACAATATGTACAACTATATACAGTTCTTATTACCCGGCATTATTATAGTAGATAAGCAGTTTTCAGCAGTATTTTTGCATCATTAATCTAAATCTTTAATCAATATGAACTTTTTTTTAAATCTTTTCAATTTGCTTTAATACTGCCTCTTTAAATCTTGAATTTACCCACAATCGTTGGCAAGAAAACATTTCAAATTTAAAGAGATCTTGTAACTTCAGTGACATGGGCCAAAACTGACGAAGCATTGACAAAATGTGTATTTTTTGTTATCTGTAGGGCCTACATATGATGTGTGAAAATTCCATGGTAACTAAATGAATGTCATATGACCGAGTAATGAGCAAAAATGCAAAAGTATGTTTGCTAATAACTTTGTAAAAACCATGTATTCAGACTGTACAGATTATCTGAATACATTTTCAGGCCATGAAGTCGAAGGTCAAAGGTCACGTACATGTAGTAATTAATATGCAAAAATATATTATTCTTTTGAAGATATTTTTAAGAATTCTTAATGGATGACTGTATGTGTTTAGTATTTAGTAGATTACCTGATAAGAGAATAGGGTCATGGGGTCAAAGGTCAGTGGGTCAAATTATTGTTTTTGTTTTTTTCTCACAATAAAATTCAAGAATTAATGTTTAAAAAAGTACTGCAGATAAAAGAAGATTGTCTTAAAATGTTTGGGGCACAGGTCAAAGGTCACTCGGATTTCTAATTCAAACACAAAAAATGTACTGACATTGAGGTTTGTTACATGAAACAAATCACTTGCAGATATACACTGTGCAGACAGAAATGAGAAAATGAAACATTTTCATGTTAATTTGAGAAATAAGGTCAAAGGTCAGATGTCAAAGGTCATATATTTAATTTTTGCATTTAAGTATGTTATGGTTTTAATATTTGATGGTTCCGCAAACTAAATTCTGAAATGGATAAGAATTTCAGTTATGTCCTAAAACATTTTTTGATCAATAGAGGGCGCTATGCTGCACATTTGTGACATGCGGACCATCATTTAAGAGCATCTGGGTTATGTTACCCATTCAACTCGGAGGTCACGGCATTACCGTCACAGTGTTACCATGCACAGATTCATTTATGATATATTTACTATGAGCATTTTTATTTTTTCTACATTTTTATTTGGATGTTCTAGCTTGATGTCTAGAACACAGAAACAATCTGACAAAATTGCAAAATGTTCCTGACATAGTTCACAGAGTTTGCTTAGTTTCTGAGCATGGTAAAAACCCATTTCTTTTTACCGTCACGGTGTTACCACAGATATTGATATTCATAATTCATAGTTCATTGGGAATTTTTATTTTCTTTCCTATTGTAAATATTTGGTAGAATACTGGTAACTTATGCATAAGACAAGTTTGTTCTGTACATCTATATTTTATGAGTTATTTGGACTTTCATAATATTATTGAAAAACACCCCCCCACCTTGGAATTGGTGTTATAGTACCTTGGAATTGCCCTAATTTTATTTCTCAAACTTCACTCATTAACTTTTGACAGCCCAACAGAAACAGGGGCACCAGAGGAAGCCCAAATCCAAGAGTCGAGGAGGACCAACGCCCCTCTTTGATGACACGAGCACCGGTGCACCGCCTCCCCAGGGAGGGGCAATGCCAGGGGGCATGCCCCAGGACCCCTACGGTGGGGGGATGCAGCAACAGGGTCCCATGCAGCCTGGCTACCCTGGGCAGAACCTGATGAATGACCCCATGGCCAACATGGCTATGCAGTATGGCGCCTCGCTGGCAGACCAAGGAAAAGATGTCATGGAAAAGCAGGTAAGCCAAAGAACCTTGTCTACTTCTCGGAAAGAGTAGGGTGTTCACTGTTCAACCTGTTGACTAGTACACCACATTCCTCTCTTCACAACCAAATTATAGAAACCTAATAATCAGCAAGTTCATTGTTGCCACTAATACGGAAGAAGCAGAAGAGTAATTTTCATTTATTTTCATTCATATTCAATGGACAGCATAGCCAAATTATATCTATAGTGCATCTTGGAGCTCTGCTCAAATAATCTTTTGCAATACCCATATAACTTATAAGGTAATACATAAATCTCCAGGTTCCTTTTGCATTTTTGCATTTTTGCAATGTGTCTACTGTAGAACAAAGGTCACTCCAATAAGAAAATACATGTAATACCTGGCTTAACCTTTTAAGTTTTATGTCATTGTTAAATTTGCTCAATTATTTTCAATTCATGTGTGTAAATTATATTTCTTTCTTGTCGTTATCCAGATCGACAGATTCATGTCCGTCAGCAAACTCAAGTACTATTTTGCAGTTGACACAACCTATGTGGCCAAGAAACTCCTGATACTTCTCTTCCCGTTCTCTCACACAGTAAGTCATGGAAACAAATTACAATTCATATTTCACTCTTGAAAACATCACTCTAACATTGTTTTGCATTGAACTTTAATAGATTCATGCAAATTTTCCAAACATTCAGTTTCAGCTTTTTCAATCCCCCCAACAAAATTTAAATTAAAAAAATGAAATACGCTAGTCAATTCATAAAGGTTTTTAATTCATTTCAAGGTTTTTGGCTATGTACAGGCGTGTAATAACAAAAGATTATAAGCAGAGGCCAAAAAATACATGGTGATTATTTATGAATTATTACAATTCACATTTTGTTTACCATGTTAACACTGGACCCAGACCAGTAAAATGTTACTACCGTAAATCAAAATTTAATGAAAGTCATATGCATACATATATATGTATTTAGAAAAGTCACAATTTTTGTCTTAAAAAATGAAGAAAATGAGGTTATAACTTAGGGAACCTTGTACATTTTGTAAAACTTTTTTTTACTTAATTGTTGGATATATTATGGAATATTCCCTCAGGATTTAAAGTGCTTTTTGTGTATGTATGCAGTGTATTTACGGGTGCATGTTTATTTGTCCATGCTGTTTAGGACTGGACCATCAGGTACAACCAGGATGAGCCCATAGCTCCTCGCTACGAGGTCAACGCCCCTGACCTATATATCCCTATCATGGCCTTTGTCACTTACCTTCTCCTAGCCGGCGTCGCTCTCGGACAGAAAGACAGGTTAGTCTTTCACATTTTTCTTGATTCTTTGAATGTTTACATTTTAACCCTAAAAAGACTGGGCTATTTTGAACCTTTAAAAAAATGGGGGGGGGGGGGGGGGGGGGGCTAAAACGGCCCCCCCTAAGATCTCGGCAACCGAAACTCCAATCGACTCCAAATTTGGCATCGTGATAGATGTCCATAAGGTCTACAATATTGCGTAGTTAAAAAAAATATTTAATTAGAATATGCTAATTAGAGCTAATTAATTATGCAAAAATTGTATTTTTTTGTAGTTTTTGTAGTTTTCTCGGCAATCGAAACTCCAATCGACTCCAAATTTGGCATGGTGATAGATGTCCATGAGCCATACAATATTGCATAGTTAAATTTTTTGTTTTAATTATAATATGCTAATTAGAGCTAATTAATTATGCGAAAATTGCATTTTTTTCGTATTTTTTGCATTTTAAAAATATTTGTTATATATTTTTTCTATGGAATAAAATATTAACCATTATTCAACCATTTGTAGCCCAAAATTAGTCTTTTTAGGGTTAAAACAATAATGCCCCTGACCTGACGTGTATATCCCTGTCATAGCCTTTTGACACTTACCTCCTGGTAACCAGTGTCGCTGTCGGACAAACAAATGGTTAGTTGTAAACCTAAATCTCATGACTATGAATATATGAATTTCTCATTTTTGAAATTTCTTTATTGCGAAATTTGTCAGAAATCTGCTTCTCGGGGGGGGGGGGGGGGGGGAATGGATTTGGGTTTTTGACCTGGTTTGTCTCAATTGAATGTTAATTTGTGAAGCATCTGTAAAGCATTCCTAACCGATCAGCCAATCAGTAGTTAACGAAAACTGATCTCATTCTCCTATGCAGGAGAGTCATCTCCTGCAGTCATAAGAATGTCAAGACGGATTAACTTTTCCAGTTAGTAACCCCCCAGATAAAAGGAGTTCTCAGCAGAACCAAAAGGCTATGGTTGCTATGGGAGGCGTGGCCTAGGCACTGCCACCAGCATGCAGTCCATTCATTCATGCCCTTAGCATTTGGCGTGGTTCAAGTGTGTGTTGAATTGGCAATGTAACGTAACAAAAATGTTGCCATAGAAATAATATAGCGTGGTACGGAACACCAACCTCACGTTCCATTCAGGATGATCACCACATACGCTGGGCACGCTGCAAGCTATATTGCATAACAACAGTCAGTGTGCGATCCCACCCTGCTTTTACATCATTGGCCGCTTTACAGACCAGATACCAAGGTCTGAGAGTGCAACAAAATGTACATGCAGTGTCATAATTATTTCTACATATTTTACATATAACCACATTTCGTAAAGTCATGTACCGTAGTGGCTAGAGAACTCGGCCAGAAAAAGGACAGGGCCGACTTTTAAATTAGATTTGCCGAGAATGCACTGGACATGTGACTCGAAACTTATATCAATCAATTTATCTGCATATTGCTCATAAAATACGTGTATCTTGCTGTTCTGGTTTCCTCCTGGTTATCCAGAAAATCGCTTGAAAGTCAGTCTTTACAATCAGAAATTTTTTTTTTTAAATTTTGTTCACGGTAATTTGAGATTTCAATTTTTAAAATCTTGATTCTCGCTTTTGTAGATCTACGCTCAGTAGTTCATTTCGATAGAAACTTACACCAATTGGACCGCAATATCGCGGTGCCTTCGCTCGATCGAAAATTATCGCTCAACGGCAAAGCGGGTTTCCGCACGGCAAAATTGTATGTACGAAGGTTCAATTTATCGCAGTGCAGGAGAACTCGGCCACAGCGCACGGCGCGTGTACAAAGTCAATGGCGCACTGTGCTGTGTGTGACTGGCCGAGTTCCCTGGCCACTACGGTACTAAATGATCAATACATTTATATGTTATCTGTCGAGTAATAGCAGATTCCTTTGAAAACAATGTGCTTTCAAAGGTAAAATCTCAGTTCTAAAATTGCATGTTCACGTCGCTCTCTTAGTCTGGACTATTTTCTGGACCCGTCTCTGACAAGAAAAAGCTGTGCCCGAATATTTTCGGGTCAGTCTGGAATGGGTTAAAGACATGTACTTTAAGCTAAGTAAGATTTCATATTTTTATGTTGCATTTTAAATATTAAAGATTCCTCTCTCCCGGTTGTGTTTGTAGTTTCAGCCCAGAGATGTTAGGGAGGCAAGGAAGTTCGGCGCTGGTGTGGTTCATCATCGAGGTCGTGGCCGTCATCATCACCATGTACATCACCAACATCCACACGGCCCTCCGGAAGCTGGATCTTGTGGCTTTCTGTGGCTATAAATATTTTAGGTAAGTTCAATCCAGACAATACATGTCTCTTACGGTTAGGGGTCACTTCTTGGCCATTGGCTAATTCTGATTTTAAAGTGAGGCCTGTAAAGTGTCTAACTCCACGAAAATTACTTGGAGCTACCTCATTTCTCTTCTACCATGTTGTTTAGCTTATGGTAAGAGAAGAATAAAATAGGGTTAAATTTTGTCAAATGCCCCTTTAGTATGACGATATCTATCATTCAGCTCAGTGGCATTAACAAACGGTCATAAACCTCATAAACGTCCGTTGTAAAAGCTGACGCATATTTCCGCATTTTTTACCAGGAAAGCAGTGTTCTTTTTCAATGAAACTTTCACACATCATTCGGACATATCTTACAATGATTTTGGTACAGGATTGAAGTCTCTAATGTCATTTTGGTCAATATCTGACACTTTACAGGCCTCACTTTAAGGATATGAATTATAGATCTTGATGTGGTTGCAAGAGTCAATCAATAATTGGGGCAACCGTCCAGAGCACCGGTCAAGCAATCCGGAGGTCTTGGGTTCGAATCCCGGAGAAACCCTATTTTCTTTGCTCATTTTTCATTCATATTATATACTTCTGTTCAGTGTCCTTATGTTTGAAACAGTGAAAGATAATTTGAATACAATAAGGTTGTAAATGCCTGGTAATGCCACCAAGATTGAACTTCATAAAATGTTTATACTCTCCCAAAATCTATTTGTACTGGCTAGTATTTTTTTACATGCAAGTGTTAAAGGGATAGTTGAGTTGTGGTAGAGAGGGCGCTAGACTACTTTTTTTTTGTGAGGTAATGAAAAACTGAGTGTAAAATTTGAAAGAGCATAATATTTAAATAATAAAATAATCTTTGTTTGATCAAAATCGGTTCAGAGACGGCTGAAATATCCATAAATATAACAATTTATAATAAACCTGGGGCCCCAGGTTTATTAGAGAATTTTGAACCAGCCGTTAACAATTCAAAAAAATGCTTCCTCTTTTCAAAAAGTTACAAAATAGGTATTTAAATAGTTGTTGGTTATTTCTCTATCTAATCACTATTTCAACAAAGCATCACATGCACAATATTTTATTCAAAATGGTTGAACCGATGAGTGTTCAGAGAGCGCCCTCTTACGTTTTAACGGCTCTTTTTGAATGATTACATGATCTTTACTACGTCATTTGTAATTTTGTGTTCCTTTCTAGTTATAACTATTAGTTTGTAATGTAATGATGCAGGATTTGGTTACTAAAATTCAGTTTCACCAAAACTGTACTCTCCTTACCAGAACTCAACTATCCCTTTAATATTGAGCTGTAATACAACTATTCATGCATCTTATAAAGAGATAATGTTCATGATATCACTCAGGGCTCGACACTAGCACTTGCCTGCTTGCCTGGGACAAGTACAAATATATGTCAGGCAAGTAAAAATGGTTGGTTGCCCGATCAGGCAACTTGTATTTGTTTTCTACTACGAGAGACTAATGTAATTGCTTAGGTGTAGATCTTATAAATCAAGCTAGAAATTTGCCCAGCAAAACTAGCAACCTACCGCAATTAATTAATTATTTTTTGTGTTACATTGTTTTTAACAGACAAGTTCTTTGTCTGGTTCGGGTAAAAGTACAATTTGAAAAATTCATGATTTGACTTAATTTAGTGTGAAGGCTTGTATAATTACCTATATGGATGTGATTCTCTTTGCCCCATGCAGTATCATTATGTGTCTGCTTGCCAGCGTTACCTTGGGTTCGTTCTTCTACTATATTGGGCTCCTCTACGCCAGCGTCTCAATAGTCTATTTTCTGGTAAGTATTTCTGCCTCAAAACTTACTTTGAACTCTAGCTTGTTGTATTTGTATTAACAATAGTAGCATTTTTCAAATGTCCCTTTCGTACAAAAGATATTTACGATTGAAGTGTTAAGATTTGTAAGTATCCACTGGATAGTCATAACCATGTAGCCTACAAAGTCAGTGCTATTAATAGTGAATATCAATTTGCAATTTCACTCATTACTCGGCCATATAACATCCATTTAGCATAAAATTGTCACACATTACTCAGTGGACATATCAGATCACAACAATACACATTGTATCAACCATTCAACACTTTTTGCACATGTCAACAAAGTTACTGGATCCCTTTAAAGGGATCTAGTAACATGGTCCTCAAAACTTTAGCATTGTATGTTGAATGTTTTTGACATGATGTGTATGACAGATTATGTATCCTATTTGAGAGCTGAACTGGATGTTAAATGCACTGTTTGGTGTGTACAATAAGAGATTGGAGATTACAATAAGGAGAAGATAAGGTATGTGGAGTTATATATGAATGTACATATGCAGTAATCTCATACAAAATCCATGTAACTATCATAATGGCCCGAATTCTCATCAGTGGGATAAATTAAGTTGGGCTAAAAAAGACAGAAATTACCAGTAACCTAATGAAAATAAACTCTGGTGGCAAATGACTTATTCGTCATGTGTGAAACGGTTCAAGTGATTACTAGTAAGTTTGGTCTTTTTAGACTGGACTAAAGTTGAGCCACTGATGAGAAATCGGGCTAAAATGTCAAGCGTAAGAGAGGTGACTATTTTATCAGGATGATACCCACATACATGTGAATAAATTGGTATAATCCTTTTGTTGTTTGCTTTTTGCCGTAGGTCCGGAACCTGAAGTTAATTATCCTCCCAGAGTCGCATCCAGACGGGCTGGGCCACGGCAACAAACGCAGGATGTACATCCTCCTCTTCATTGCCCTCATCCAACCTGTCTTCATCTACTGGCTCACCTATCATCTCACAGGGTCGGCGCCCAGGGATAAGTAGGATGATACAGTGGGACCTCTTTATAACGAGCTTTGTCGTAACGAGTTAGCGAGCTCTAATAAACAAAAATAAACAAAAATAAACCCCTCTTTATAACAAGGTAATTTTGCTTTTCAAAGCTCTTCATATTGCTTTGTTTTTATAAAACCAAACAATGAATATAATAAGATACTTTACATTGTTCTACGGTCCTCATTATAACCAAAGATCCACTGTTATAACAATTCCATATTTAAAATGCACACACATCTGTCGGAAGACATTTGTGTAGTTATAGTGGATTGTTCATATGAATGAGCTCTAAGTCAATTCACTTATTGTGTACTAACATTTTCTTATACTGGAATAAGAAAGCCCTTTTCTAAACACCAAGCAATAATTTATTGAAATAGGCCTATTGTTAATAACTTTGTTCAGTCAAACCTGTGTTAGTGGCCACCTCTAAAACAGCCAACCTGCCTATAATGGCCACTGTAAGTGATCCTCTGAAGAGAACAACAATATTACAGAACCTGTCTATACAAAGTCAAAAGAGGTCACCTGTCTGCAGTGACCACTTTTCTTGTATCCCTTAGATGGTCACTATACACAGGTTTGACTGTACCATTGTAATTTTAGTTCTAAATGGTTAGAATGAAGCAAACACATGGTGTGGTTGCTACATGCACAGCATTGCACAGCATTGTCCATTCACAGTAGGCTGATGAGTATTTGCAATATATAAGCTGGTGTCACGCAGGGGCCAATTATCTGGATAAATGAATTATCTAGATAATTTGTATACAAATTGTATACAAATTATCTAGATAATTGGCCCATGCAACACCGGCTTATTGCTACAGGCTCAGATTGATATTTAATGTCTGACAAAGAAAATGTTATTCTATTATTTTAATATTTATTTCCTTGCAAGATCGGACAATGTACATTTACATTAATTAGATACTGCAAAACGTTATGAAAAAAATCCATGTTGAGAAGGATCATGAACTGTATAGGGGCACCCAAAGTTCATTAGAACAACATATTTATCAAGGTTTCATTCACAGTGACTGAGTGATCACTTATTAATTTGCTGTAATTCTGAAAATTCAATTAATATAAATTACTATCTAAAAACCTTTCTGCTATATTCACCTAATGTTATTAATAGAAAAGGAGACAAGTCAATTAGTATGTCAGATGAGAAATAGTCGACTTTAACATTTCAAACTTTTTAAATTCTCTGTTTCTTTGCTCTAACTTGTCTATGATTAATTTGTCTTTCAATTTAAATCTGTCTCATCAAATAAATCATCATATGTGACCTTACATCACAAAACGACCAATAAGTCGGGAAAAATGAATGTGCTGATTTTCATTTAACATTAAAATAGAAGTCATTACCTTTAAAATGGTATATAATTTGTTATATTTGGACTAAGCAAACCCTTTTGAAATAAACGCCAAAGATTTGGAATATGGCTGAAGCATTTTTAGAATAAGGGGGAAACGGGCCGCTGAAAAGATCAGTGTCCATTCAAGCGCTGTAATAAGATCACATTTATTAGATACAAAATAATATTTAAACATGATTTCCGACGCTCAAAACTTCACAGGAGGTAGATTAAGATATGTTTATTCAGGGAATACCAAAATCCTAAATCTCATATTTTGAACAAAATTTGACTAATTTAGCTAATAACAGAGAAACTACCACAGCGACATAACGGTCGTTTTGTGGTGTAAGGTCACATATTCTCTTTAACCAACTTCTAACCAGTCCTGTGTATGAAATGTATATTCATGATATATTGTCTGATTTGAATATAAGCTGCCAATACAAGTACATGTATGCATGTTACATAAATGTCATAATTTTGTTAATTATACATGTGTAATCGGAATGATCGGTGGGTTCTTTTTCCAGTATCATTGGCAGTAGAAAGCTTGTAATGATGCAGATATTACTTGCTCTATATTTAAACTGGTAAAATGTTCTGTGCTCACAATGTGATAGGCTGATTGCTTCAGGTCCTTCATGTGTTGACCCTAAAGATGTGCTTTACTTTATGTTCAGTTTGGATTATATCAAAACTGTTTGCTTAATTTAGCTATATTATGAACAGCTTTTTTATCAAAGTGGTTTATTTTTTTCTTGTAAATTCTTAGTATAATCGGAGCAAAAGTAACCAAACAATGAGTTGTGTATTTATGTATGGATTGAAGTTCTGAAATTGCCTTGTATGTCCCAATTATGTCATACCTGTTATGTTTTGTTTCTCTTATTTCTTGGGCTACACAGTACATTATAATTTCATCTGACTGGCACACAATACAAGCGTATTATTATTAAAATGAAGAATGCAGTGTACAAGAAAGGGTACAATCTTAACAATGTATGATATAATTTGTTTACAATCATGTTAAGAATGTTTATATATCATTACAAATACATCTAATTCAGACTGCAAAGATATAAAATGATTACAATTCTGCAGTCAAAACTAATTTATGACTGGAAAAATGATCTTACAAATGAATAATAACTGTACAATAATTGTTTTGTTGACCTTTGGCATTTGTATCTACATTAAAATATCTAATCTAAAAGAGGAGTCAATTTATGAAGTTTTGGAATGTATAATTGTGGTAGTCAGAAATCAAGATGATTTGCCGCTCTATCACTCAATGTGTCAGTAAAATGTTTCTAACATGTATTAAGTGAATTGAAATGCCCTTTATGTACAGTGGGTAACACTTTCTAAATGCAAATAAATTATGGACAGAAGCTCCAATTCTTTGTTAAAATGTAAACTGAAATGTGTTTTTAGTCTTCAATTTATAAATTAATGCGCACAATGTTCAAAGTGATAGTTGCAGCTAGAATAATTGAAATGAACAACAAAGTGCACGTACATGTATTGCATACTTGCACAATATCACATGAAAAACAGCGTCAACAAAAGCAACAATATACCTACGAGTTAGGATTTGATCCGATGAACAACTCTGTATCTGGACCAAAACAAGATGTGCATATTTAGAGCATGCAATATAAAGTTCAGATCTTAAATTGTTTGTTGGATCAGCATTGGATCATGTAGTGTAAGGTGGGCTTAAGCTTATATGGAGCCAGCGTATCACCTTTTCAGTATGCCCTTCCTTACACTGCTGGAGTGGAGAGGGCTGATCAGGCAGTCGGTTTCTGCAGGGTAATGAAGAATGCTTTGTTTGGTTCCTTTGGAATAGCTGAACCAAGGCTGATTTTAGGTACCGTATTTGTCGGTGTATTACCCGCACCTTTTTTCAAAAAAACAAAACAAAAAAAAGGGGGTGCGGTTAATACACGACCATATTAAATGCACTTTTTTTTTTTTTTTTTTTTTTTTTTTTTTTTTTTTAGGGGGTGCGGTTAATACACCGGAGCGGTTAATACACCGACAAATACGGTAGTTGGCTTTGATGGGGTGGATGTGATTGGTTCTTTGGGAATACATGTAGCTGAACTATGGCTGATTTTAGGCAGTTGGCACCTGCAGGGTAATGAATAAAGTATTGATCTCCAGGGGGTTCAGTGTGACCTTGAAGGTGTCAACAGTGGAAGGTTTGATGGGCTGGATGTAGTTGGTTCTTTGGGAATAGGCGAACCAAGGCTGATAGCTGATTTAGGCAGTCGGTTTCTGCAGGGTGATGAAGAAAGTCTTGATCTCCTGGGGGTTCAGTGTGACCTTGAAGGTGTCGCCAGTGGAAGGCTTTGGCGGTCGTGATGTAGTTGGTTCTATGGTAATAGGCGAACTAAGACTGATAGCTGATTTAGGCAGTCGGTTTCTGCAGGGTGATGAAGAAAGTCTTGATCTCCTGGGGGTTCAGTGTGACCTTGAAGGTGTCACCAGTGGAAGGCTTTGGCGGTCGTGATGTGGTTGGTTCCTCTGGAATAGATGGTGCATCTGAGGCTTCTGGTGTACTCTTCTGCTGAGCTTCATCGTCAGATAGTGGGTTTGACCCATTTGACTCTGAAATAATCAATAGTTTGCAAACAAAAATACTATTGTTGTGTGTTTTACAGATTGCTATTCGTGGGGATCTAGTTGGCGGTTTGAACATTCATGAATAGATTAGTTTTTGCACACTACATAACACAGAGCCAGTAGTGTCTATTTTGCACACTACATAACACAGAGCTAGGAGTGTCTACTTTGCACACTACATACTACTTTTTATTTGAACAAAATACAGGGTTATATGTCTACATACAATCATAAACATACAAAAACACATACACACAAATAAATACACAGAGGAGTTTGCACAAACTAATCCTAACAATTATACATGTACATCTTTAAAGTGGATGAGTGGTTATCTCGATTGAAGATAAATATTAAATTTGGTTAGTTTGAGAAAGGAGAAAATTAAGAAAAACACAAATTTAAATAAAATCTTGTCGAATTACCCTCCGTTTTCCACTTCCACCTCGTCATCTCGGTGATGTTCCAAATGGCCGTCAAACTGCGCTCCTCGGCTACTTTGATATTTCCGAGAGGAGAAATGATCTTCTGTGAAGGGTTACAAATGAGGTACAAAAAAATGGTCGAATCGAGTCTTTATTTAGAATTAAACAACACATTTTTCAGGAAATTGACTTTTTTTTGTCGTACATTTCATATTACTTTTTGCTGTTTTTTTTTTTAATATTTACAATGTTAACCAAAATTCCTTCACATCTAAATATAACTCTTAATAACAATAATGATATATAATATAGCATTTATAGAGCGCCATGTATCAAGGTGCCCTATTCAGAGGCGCATTATTACCCTTGATCATCAGGTACAGTTCAAACCCTCACAATAGAGACCTTTTTGGATCAATATGCGAGATGACCAAGAAAAGACAGAACGGCATACTTCCCATAACATTGAAAAAAGAACGACTGGTTTTACTATAGGATATCTTTAACCGAGACAAATTATATTACTTTCACCTGCAATAATCAATATCCTATCTAAATGTGCGTTCCCCAGCTAAACAACAAATTAACATTAAGCTGACGAGCATTAAAAACCATGTGACACGAGTTTGCCTGAATATGACATGAGTCTGCCCAAATATGATATAATTTTTGCCCGAAAATGACATGATTTGGCCCGAACATGGCCGTTTTTAAAACTACCGGGGGCTTCAGCCCCCCCCCCCCCCCCCCCCCCACTCCTCTACGCCTATGAGAAATTTCACGTTCAGCATTTGCTTGTACCTGGAGGTCCAGAGTTACTGGTTTGGACCACTTTGGATGCTCTCCCACTTCGTAAAGATGTTGCAGTCGCATCAGGATGCGATCCAGATTGGGCGCGCTTGAAGGTGCTTCTATATATTGTATGAATAAACAGTCACGATCAAGAGAGAGAAAGAAGAAGATGGCGAATAAAAAGAAAACATTTAGTGATTTTGATAGGATATGATTTTATCTTACGGAAGGCAAAGTGATATGGAAGAAAGTTTTGTATATGTAACTGAAAGTCAAAACAATCAGATCGTTTAAATAATATACTACGCCCTTTCTCCCGATATTTTATGGAGGTTTTGTACTTTTGTAATACCTTTAGATTCAACATTTTGCATTTCCTTTTCATAAACTGTTGTTCCTGGGGGTGTTGCCACAAAGAGTTGAAATCGATTGTCAAGTCAATAAAATTTGCGAATTTATTTAAATGTTCTAAATTTACAATCGATTGCAACTCATGGTAACTCGAAAGCTTGCCTGAGCGTCGCCTGACATGGCAATATAAACTGGGTTCCAAAAGAAAATTATCACGTTTTCAGAGCGACGCTCACTAAAATCTATAGCATCAAATTGAATTAAATTTAGACACAGATAAGCTATCACTCTCATAATGAAGCATATCTTAAACATTAAAAGTTTCCTTTTGCCAAAAAGGAGAAAATGTGATTGAATAACTATAGGTCACTTTTTAAAAATCACAGAAACTGCTCGCTGCGAACTTCCACGAAAGGCGGTCTATTCAGAACTTTCAATAGCTATTCATTCAACTTCAAAGCGGGTTATGTAACCACTAGACTGGCTATTGTCCGTACCGAGCTCTGTGCCCGAAAGGCAAGCAGTTTCTGTGATTTTTGAAAAATTACCTCTTGCGATTTCACCTTATTTTATTCTTTGTTAACTTAAGCAAAACATTTTTTTTTTAGATGAGCTTGCTGAGGGATATTGTAGCTAGTCTATTCCCAATTATGAGTAATTGTTATGATTTGGATTTTAATGTGTGTCGCTCTGAAAAGTTGATAAGTTTCTTTTGGAACCCAGTTTATATTATATGTGCGATTGTCCAAGTACTGAATTACAAATGAATATCTGGAATGTCAATAGACTAGGAAAGCGCAAAATTTTGACTATTGTTTTTTTTTAACTGGTCTATTCCCATGTATCACGTATAATCAATTATGTTTATCTTGTTTATGATTAAGCAATGACATACATTTTTGCTTACGGACTGAATGTCAAAATGTATCCGATAACTCCCTTAATGGACCATGTTAAGTGTCATTTATTATAAAATGTAATAAAGGTCAATATTTATAACAGCTAGACTCACCGTTTTGGTTTCCTTTCTTCGAATCGTTGAAATTCCATCCGGGTGTTTTGAAAGTCAGGAGATGTACGTTTGGAGGCAAATCATTGGATAGAGCCGAGTTGAGTCTCCTAGATCTGCTGACAGTCACTAGTTATACATTATAAAAGGGAATACATTGTTTGTTTAAACAAATACCACTGCATTACACATACGTACTTCTTGAAAATTAAAATACCGTATTGAAATTGAAAAATTCATTAGCGTGGATTAAGGGCTTCAAGTATAATACTTTCAACTTAACTATAATACACATATTTGTTTTCCTTTTTATAAATACATTACAAAATAAAGTGCTCATTACGCCACTCATATTATCAAATACCTCCATCGAGGTTAGGGTGACGAAGTCCACGACCGATAAGTGCAACGACCGGCGGATTCTCGAGCTGCAGCCAGCTACGATGTCGAAACTCGGCGGTCGTTGTCGCGTTGCCGAGGAGGAGACGAAACGTGGACGTCGCGACGGACGGTTCGGTCAAGGTCAAGTTGTAGTTGTGATCCTCGAACTCGTTGTTGACGAGTCGTCGATGTAGAAACACCTATATAGGCAACAGTTTCATGCAAACAGAAACAAAAACCAAACAAAGTTTTAAAATATTGTGGTCGGGGCGTTTGGTACGTGAAAAGTCTCGTTCCCCCATGCAGTGATGCACAAAGATAGAACAATTTAAAGGTGCACATTTACACCCTGTAGTTGAAATGTGTACCTACTTTATACTTCTCCGTGTGGGGTCAAATAATTGCAATTTATTGATTTTATAAAAACCCAATTACCACCCCCCCCCCCCCCCCCCCCGTCCTGATAACAAAGCAAAGCGTTCTTATATCAAGTAAAGCTAATTGTGCTCGTGTTAGCTCTTTATGTATATATTTTACCTGAATATAACAAGATACTCGATACAACAAGGACATGTTCATGGTCCCAAGGTCGTTTTTCAAAACGGTTGAATAGCCTACCTATAAATTCGAGAATTATAACTGACGCTAAACTCTTTCAAAAGAAAGTAATGAAGTTACTTCTTTTAGACACCTTAACAGTATAATATGATTGCTTGATTATTTATCATTAGATATTTATTGATTTCTGCTTGTAAATTAATGATTTACCTAATAATGTATTACCTGTTGTCTTTGTAAATTCTCTGTATTTCTCCCTTTTTCAATTATGATACATAAGTAAGATCCGTTATTGTATATATTCTTGTATTATTTTGTTCACGGCCCTGCTGAAAAACAACTTGCAGCTGAAAGCGGGCATTTTTACCAATTGTATACCGTGATTAAATGAAATAAACAAACAAACAAACAAGGTCCCACCGTACCTCTATATCTCCGTCTTGTGGACTACTAACACCGTGGCTCCTATCCGACAGTAGCATCAGTCGAGAGTCGGATGCAGTGTCCTCGATATACGCACAGCTCACCATCGGGAACACATTCTATTCGAAGAAAAGAAAATGTTAGATAGGAAAAGATTATGGACAGTTTATTATTGTACCATGCGAAAATATGACACAATATGAAGCGTCCGATGATGTCTCGAATGAAATGTTTTTATTGTCACGCATTAAAAATGGAAATGAATATGCAGAAACTAAATTATTTTATAAGGAAATTATTTGTCATATTTTATATCCGATTACTGAATCTTTCCAGGAAATATATATTATCTTCATAATATTAGGTATCCCTCTTCCACGTCGGTATTATGTCGATTAAGGAAATGGTGTACGATTTATAGTTACATAATTCAAAATCAAAAGAAATAATGTAACTATTAGTATTACTACTATTTGTCAAGAACCATACATCCACTTCTTAGTGATTGTTAATTTTGCATCATAATGTGTGTCTATCCTCTCTTTTAAAGTTTTATTTATGTTAATGTTATATACTTTACATTTACAAGCGCTTATAGGCTTTTGCAATATGCACTTTACAAATTTGGATTATTATTATTATTATTATTATTAATTTAATGACAAGGATATCCAAACGACAAACTGAACACCTGTGCTCTAGATGCAGCGGGATCTCGAGATCTGTTCATAGTCTGAAAAGCGTTGACATCTGCGTATAGGTTTCCAGCAGTCTTCATGTGCGTGGACAGCCTGGAAAAGAGAAATAAAAGTCTTTATAATAATTATTGTCAAGTTATTCAGTAAGATTTTTTTTCTGTTGTACTGCTCTGTGGTTTCATTGTGAGTATAATGATAATAATAATCATTATAATAATGGCCACTTATATAGCGAAATATTACGGCCTTGATTAAAAGCAGTTTTTAACTGGGTTTAGCTGATAGCAGGCTTTTTACCGTGAATACATTTTTTGTTAAACTCAAGCTCAAACTTTCATCGTGTCCTTCTTATATTGCAATTTATTTTTGCATTGTTTATAGTTGTATATACATATACTATGTCATATAATTCAAAATTAAATTAAACTGACCTATGTTCCACCTGAAAACGAGTTCCTTGATCATCGACAATGGCCCGACATTGAAATTTAGTTCGATGAGCCGGATAGGACGGGATCTGTGTCAACTTGAATCGTTTCCTTCTTGTAATTTATTTTATTTCATATTGTTTATGCTGTATATACTTTTTATAGAATGCGACATGAAATAAAAACTGAAATATGTTCCACCTGAAAACGAGTTCCTTATTCATCGACAGCGGCCCGACCTTGAATTCCAGTTCGATGTGGCCGCACGAGATCGGGTCTGATTGACCAGACGGGTTGTCGACCAGGCGAGTCGTCACACTGTAGCGGCTCTCATCATCAAACAATCTATAAGGAAGGCGACATCATTATTCATGTTGTATGCGTACACAAGCGGGTTAAAATGTTGCATATTGAAACGAGATACAGACGGATACAATTTCACCAACGGATTGAGTGTAGTAAAAGTAATGTTGACGTTTTCATTTAGGGTGTATATGACATGTATGAGGACGACACTGACATGTATGTTGAATACTCTTTTCGATAAAGAATGTTTGAATTTTGAAAATACCCATAAAATTGCTGCGTCGTTTCGTTTACTACATTTCCAGTGGTGACGTCGATCGTGACCCGGAAGCTATCTATACCGGAAGCTGCGGTGTAAGGTCGGAAGACATAGTTGTTGGACGGCTGGCCATACAAGACGTCATGGTAGACACTGTACTCCATTAAATTGGACGACATTGATGTCGTAGTGCCGGTTCGTCTGCATAACCGAAAAATGTATCATTTTATTTACGTTAAATTAAAGAATATCATGAATATATCAAGGAAATCTGCGAAGTAGTCTGCACAGATATTACATAAACTATATGACTTTTCATGGACCGGGCCTATACTGGCAGGATTTTAGTTTGTAGTTGTCAAATCTGTCGTAGATGATTTTGTTTATAATAATATGTAGACATCGTGGGAGCAAAGAATACAAACAAATACAGACATACAAATATTGTAGGTTTTGTATTTTGTTTAAGACTTGATATACCCAACATATAACCCGAATATTAATGTTATATAATTACTAGCATTTGTACTCACTTATCTGTAATTGAAGACAACAAATTTGTCGAACTATCAAAAGCGACCCTAAAGCAGGCATTCTCGATGCTGATGTCATCACCATTGTCGACCTCATCACGGACATCGGACGCTACTTTGTTACCGTGGCTACCAGTGCGACTATCGCCTGTGCGTCGCTTATCAGTCGCGGTATCATACCGCCGTACAGTGCCTCTGCGGGAGTGGTCGATGGGCGGGGCGTCGTCGAAATAGAGGATGATGAAGGTCTCGTAACCGACGGGTGGAAGAGTGGCGAAGAAACATAGAACGTACGAGCCACCTGGTCGAGTGGGTGGGTTTACCTGTGAAAGCATGTTATGAAAGGATTATTGGGTTTGAAGTTGAACAATTTGAGCAGCACTTAAATTTAAAGGGATCTAGTAACTTTGTCAACAGGGTTGATAAAATGTGTTTTTTTCTGTGATATGATATGTCAACTATGTGAAGTTTGGACATTTCAGGGCAATTGAGTGTCATATGAGCGATTGATGAGCGACAATGCAAAGTAATATTCACCAACTCATTGCATTGACTTTATACACATTTTAAATTCTCCCACGTACTTCAATTATGATCATCTTTAAGAGAATGTTTCATTGTTTCGGTTTTTCTTTAAACTATTGGAGTCATTTGAACCCCCCCCCCCCCTTCCCTCGTAGCTACACGGCTGAACAATGAGTCACATGACCCTGCTGAGAGGTACACACCTGGTGTATGACTGACTGACCAGTCCCGTTCAGGACTGTGATATTCGGTGAGTCCACCTCGACTCGTACCGCCCGGCGGACTGTCCAGCCAAGGGAGTTGTAGACGGCGATTGTATCTTGTTTTTTCGCTCCTTCTGATTTCGAGAAGAAGAATGAAAACGGATAATGCAGACAAGTTGACAGATGGTGGACATTTGAAAGTAAGCTGATAGATAGATAGATAAGCTGAGTAAGCTGGAAATATATAGAGAGCAATTCTAGCGTTATAACGTTTCGTCTAACTTAACCTTTACTGAATCATGTCAAGTATCGTGACTGTAAGATATATGCTAACAATAAACCGTGTTAAGATTAGGCTGACCAATAAATGTATGTGTCCATATTTGACTTGTGGTTTCCCGTGGAAATACCAGGAAAATAGAAAACATATATCTATATATTGCATATTATAACTTTTATAATTTAAAAGTACAGTGACTGTATAGATCTTCGAAGCCCATCTGGTGTTGCAGATGAGCATACATCATCGACTTCCGAAGTTGAATCGAATCGATGTTACTTGCAGAAAAAGACCCGACATAGTATCCGTCACCATGCTTGGTGTTGCGATGTTTGTAGTTTAGATAACTGATAATCATTCCACGCATAGGAAAATAAAGAGAGCAGCAGTAGATGACATTGGCGTATACCCACAAAATGTTACCCACACCCTTAAAGGGATAGTTGAGTTTTGGTAGAGAGGGCGCTAGACTACTTATTTTTTTCGTGAGGTAATGAAATACTGAGTGTAAAATTTGAAAGAGCACAATATTTAAATAATAAAATCATCTTTGTTTGATCAAAATCGGTTCAGAGACGGCTTAAATATCCATAAATATAACAATTTGTAATAAAGCTGGGGCCCCAGGTTTATTAGAGAATTTTGAACCAGCCGTTAAAAATTCAAAAAAATGCTTCCTCTTTTCAAAAAGTTACAAAATAGGTATTTAAATAGTTGTTGGTTATTTCTTTATCTAATCACTATTTCAACAAAACATCACATGCACAATATTTTATTCAAAATGGTTGAAACCGATGAGTGTTTAGAGAGCGCCCTCTTACGTTTTAACGGCTCTTTTTGAATGATAACATGATCTTTACTACGTCATTTGTAATTTTGTGTTCCTTTCTAGTTAACTATTAGTTTGTAATGTATTGGTGCAGGTTTTGGTTACTAACATTCAGTTTCACCAAAACTGTACCCTCCTTACCAGAACTCAACTATCCCTTTAACAAAAATATATACAAATCTACGCCAGTAGTTTATGTCATTTATAATATACAAATGGACTGTATATTTAAAGCTAACCTGTGCGTAGACTGTCGTTTATTGGACATAGTTCAGCCAGTATGTTAGTGATCACGCCCTGCGTGGCAGTGTTCCCGCTGTTGAGATGATTGATATACATATCACGCACCTTAGGCGCCTCTGTACCTGTCACGCCGTCATGGTGCTGCACCTGTTGCACAAACAAGATAATGCTATAATGGTATTTGACCATGCAGTAAGTTGGAAATAGGTTATACGTATGGTAAAGCAAAGTCTTTTTTTTTTTTTTTAAGATGTTTGGCAATTATGTTTTATTATGCAACCCGTTTATGACAACATAAAGTGGACGAACAACAAAGAGGTTGACGAGAACAACATAAAGGGTGACGAGCAACATAAAGGATGACGGACATCATAAAGGATGACGGACAACAGAAAGGATGACGGACAACATAAAGGATGACGGACAACATAAAGGGTGACGGACATCATAAAGGATGACGAACAACATAAAGGATGACGGACAACATAAAGGATGACGGACAACATAAAGGATGACGGACATCATAAAGGATGACGGACAACATAAAGGATGACGGACAACATAAAGGATGACGGACATCATAAAGGATGACGGACAACATAAAGGATGACGGACAACATAAAGGATGACGGACATCATAAAGGATGACGAACAACATAAAGGATGACGGACAACATAAAGGATGACGGACAACATAAAGGATGGCGGACAATATGAGGGATGACGGACAACATAAAGGGTGACGGACAACATGAAGGATGACGGACAACATAAAGGATGACGGACATCATAAAGTATGACGGACATGATAAAGGATGACGGACATCATAAAGGATGACGGACAACATAAAGGATGACGGACAACATGAAGGTAGAAGTACAACATAAAGGTTAAAGGACAATATAAAGGTTGAAAGGGTGGCAGACAACACAAAGGGTGAGGGACAATATAAAGGGTGACGAACAACATGAAAGTTGACAAACAATATAAAGAAGAGGAGCAAAATAAAGTGTGAGGAGCAACATAAAGAATGACGAACAGTATATAGGGTAACAGAAAACATAAGGATGAAGAAAAACATAAGGGGTGAAGAGCAACACAATTTGTGATAGCAACATGAAGTTTGACGGACAACATAAAGGGTGACAACCAACATAAAGGGTGACGAATTAATTGGAGATACTGACAAAAGAGATGTCAAAGAAGAAAGTTGACAGTAATTTTCAGTAAGGTGGGATGAGTATGACAAAGATAATTATGGTGACAACTAAGAATAGAATGACCATGGTGAAATGGAAAGAGTGCCAAAGATAAATACCACACGAGGGTCATTACATTTAATACGTAACTAGCATGTACATGTATAGAATGTTAATTAACAATTGCATCGAGGCATGGGAAGGTGATAAAACTGGGAAACATTAGATGGAGATGAGAAGCAGAAAGTGTGATCACCTCCGCAGTTGCCCATCGGAGTGCACTGAGTTGTTCGAGGGCGGCCGTGGTATCGAGCGAACGAGTGACATTGTAGAGGTGTGTGTAAACAGTAAACAGCGTTTCCCCAGCTCGTAGCAGCGACTGGCTTGCCCGAGCTAAGCCCTTCAGTTCAATACGAGACGTGTAGAATCCCGTCCAGGCTTCCGTTCTTGCTATTTACAGCAAATGTGAAACAAGGATTTTTTTCTTTTGTATGAAATTTCATTTGCATTGAAAATTGAGTCCAAATTAGATAGACATGAAATATTTATATGGTCATAAGAAAAATATTCTCATCATAATTTAGAGTTCAGCTAATTCACGTACAGTGATAATACAATTAACACATAACATATTTGAGTAAATTCATTGTTATCATGATTAACATTCATCGTGATGTAACAAACACCAGTAGATCAACGTCTAAATAAAAGTGTAATAAAGTTGGTTAAGCGTTCTTTATCGTTGATTAATTGTTTACAGTATAGCGTACAGACAGAAATTCATATTATCATACAATGTATTTGCGTTAAACGGCAGTGTTCTTTTCAACTATGAAATTTGAAATAATAATTGTAATTATGGGCATTTAGGTCAGTAAGAGACTGAGTTGGCAGGCAGAAGTCCCCAAAACATGTTTTTCTAACCGGTGGAGTAAGGGAGAAAATCCCTCTTAGTCTTAACGGTCCAGGTCATGTTTTGAATGTTGTGGAGAGCCGTGAAGAATTCTCCGACGGTTGCATAGCGGATCTTGAGGCCGTACTTAGCTCGCTGCTGGTTGATGTACTCCTGGAGAAGGTCCATGTTCTTAAACTGGTCGGTCGCGTTGAAGAACTGCTTGTCACAACCCTGTCAAAAACGAATATTTAACATACTGTTTAAGTTTTTACCTAGTTATACCTAGCTTTGTGGAAAACCGTTTGTTCGTTGTAACATTTGTTTATTATATATAATAAGGGAATAGAATCGTTGATGTAGGTATTTGTGCTCTTAAATATGCTTTCAACCAATGATACAAAATAATGGCCTAATGTATGTATTGTCTAGCTTCAAATATAAGTCAAATTTAACATTTACTAGGATTTTGGGAATATTATAAATCCAAAATAATGTGAAAAGACCATGTAAAAGATATGTTAAAACTGCAAGTATATTACGTAATTATTATGATATAACACTACGAGTAGTGAGCGTCGTTGACAAACCAGACATTATTTATTTGTAAATTTCATGTTTAATCTCATTTTTAATCAGTTAATTCGATTTTTTTTTTATCACATGTATCACCCGAAATATTCAGGAACTTGGAGGGCCATGTATCAACTCCATGAGAATATCGCAAAAATATAGTAGGGAACAGTTTAAGAAACAATGTGTTATTTCAAGATTGACACTACTTTACCCATGGCCACAGGAGGTGAGGCGACTTGAACCATTCAGCCCTCTGCCTGATGTTCGCGGCCATGAAGTCCGCGTACTGAGCGATGTTCTGGCGGGTCACCGGGTCGCTCATATTGGGGTAGATTCCATCCGATGGCGGGTCGGGAAACTTGGCAACGCCGTTCCACATGAACGCGGACCTTGGATGATTAGTTTATTATTCGGTATGCAAAGATACATAAGTATGTTGGAAAGTTATAATCAAATTGATAAATGGATAAATATGTTAACAAATAGATAGACAGACAGATAGATAGATAGGTAGATATAGAAAATAGATAGATATTGAAACCGGTTTGAAGTAATAGAATAAAAGAACATTTACGATGGATTAATTGCGTTTGTTCGAGTTTGTTTTGTTTATTTTTTTATAGATAGATAGATAGATAGATAGATAGATAGATAGATAGATAGATAGATAGATAGATAGATAGATAGATAGATAGATAGATAGATAGATAGATAGATAGATAGAAAGATAGATAGATAATACTGCTTCTACTAGCAAAATATTAACATTTGACGTCGTTTGTATAGCTTCAGGACTGTAATTTCATAATTTCGCTGCAAAAATGCATAAAGTATATTTGGCATTAAAAACGTCAAAAATCGACCTCTATGGGCACTTATTGACATATACTTTTTTAATATTTTCTTTCTTGTTCTCGAGTCCATGCATCGTGTAGATTATTGAGAAAAATGTGCATATTCTGAGATAATTATTATTCAAATTATATTCCATTTTATTGATATATAAACATATTAATGCTAAGCGCTGTCGGCTCATATACCTGTTAGAAAACGGGGGAATTTCCATCGGAACACAGTAGCTGTACGTATCCATCACGTGTGTGAATATGCTTTGCGCTGATCCCAGGGAAGGAGAGGCCTGCCACACAAACTGCAATCCCTATTATAGCAAAATAGATCAGCAAACATGAGAATACTCAATATTGCACTATTATTATTCTGCGAGATTTATGGTGATTTTTTAATGAACGTCGACAATATTAAAAGCACAATAAATTATTCTTGTCAATTTTATCAACAACGAAGATGATGGTAAACATAATATCGACAATGCAAACTTTAGGTATTCCAAACATTGTTATATACTTATTCATGTTAACTTTATTTAAACATATGGGCAACGATCAGTGTTCAAAACAGATTTACGTGTGTATACCGTATATAAATACCCTGCATTTAAATTTGCATGACATAAACATGCCTCATAAAATTGTAGATGTATTAGAGAAAATGAATATGGGGTATAAATATCTTCACTTATCTTGTTTATGAATAAAACACAAGTTCTGAAAACCACCAAAATCAAATAATTTGTAAAACTATTTCGATCGGGTTTCAATCAGATCATCTCCATCATTTCCATTTAATCATACAGTGCGAGCAAGCTGGGATATAATGCAGTATGTTTAGTAAATACTTCTAAATGAGAAAGATATTGGTGCATATTTGATTTACAAGCAGTGGCGTAGCTACGGGGGCACGGGGGTCTGTGCCCCCGGGCTGTGCCCCCCCCCCCCCCAATAATTTGGACACAGATATCATAAGGGGAATTTTTTTGGAAACAACAAAGAAATACATAAGGTGTGGGCCCCCAATTATTGTTGTGCCCCCCCCCCCCCCCCCCCCCATCAGTCCGACCACGCTACGCCACTTTAATTACAAGATATGCTGTTCTTCACGCGGGATGGCATCCAAGGGATATACAAACTGCAATAATGGGCGAATGTCACAATAAATTGTCATCTCACATTCGTATTTGATATGTAGGTGGTAAAGACATTTTTAGGTTGACGGGTGAAAAGGAAAACATTTAAATTAAGTTCACTTGATAATGTGACTATAATTATAAATTAGCACAGTCATGTGATTTTCCGCGTTTTACTTGCCTACAATCAGCATTTCGTAGATGTAGAACATGGTTAAAACAAAACCTCCTGTGTGAATTGTATATTAAAGTGATCCATTAACTCCATCCAGTTTTTCCCGAAATTGATATCTAAGATTGCAATCTTAACAAATATCAGTCGAAATTATCAGACACACTTTGCCCATTGTTTTTTACTACATTTGAAAAGTATTCTTAATTCTGTTCAATCATAATCACCATAATTAGGGAAACCTATATGGATTATCATAATCGAATTTATTCTTCTGTTACCATAAGCCAACCAGCAAGGTAAACGATAAATGTGAAAGCTCCACATGATTTTGGTTGAATTTGTCTAAGTTAATGGATCACTTTAATTACCTTATTTCGCATCATGTCAGCTTTCTTGTTGTAATCGATTCGTGACGTCAGGTGGGCGTTGAACCCCATGAGGGCGAAGAGAGTGGGCGTGGCCGCCGAGGCGCCGAATGGGTCCACCTGCCAGCTGAACCGAGGTCGAACGCCGAACGTTTCGTAAATGAATGCATGGCCCTCTAGATTGCACAGATTAACACATAGGCAAAACAAAATTTGCGTTTCGTAAAAAATGCATGAACCTTTACATTGCAAAAATAAAAAATAAAACATTGGGCAAAACACGCAAGCGTTTTTTCTAGCCTTATATTTTGTCACGCGTCACTGAAATTTGTTAGCTGAAACGGAGTCAAGAGCAAAAATGGACATAATTATTTGAGGCTTTTTACATCAATAATATTAATTCTTCTGATAAAGACCATAGTTATGCTTTTATATATATTTCAAATAGCAAAATAATAATGACTTTCCATAGTTTTAAATCCAAGTTTACTTAGTATCATTGTGAAACACCCCAGGATTACTAAGGTTAAAGAACGATAACATGTATCCTCCTAACGAGTAGGATAAAATCAATCGGCTTAATGACAAAAACGAAAAAGGCCCAACTATTATGATGTATTTGTGTGTTTATCCCAATGCCAGTTGGAGTACGCAGTGACGTAGCGTAGTCGGGCTGATTGGGTTAGGGAGGGGCACGCGAACTATGGGGGCACATCTTATGTATTTCTTTATTTTTCACAGATTTCCCCTTTTATTTTGTTTTTCCCCCTCATTTGTTGCTGCCCCCACCCGTAGCCATACGCCACTGTATATACATATCATATATATATGGTCACCTGTCATCTGTTGTATGATAGCACTGAGCTCAGTGACGGCTTCATCATGCATCACTTGACCTCCGATGATAAACTCGAGCTGACCATTAGCCACAAGCTTGCGCGTCTGACCCTATACAGTATACGGGAAAATCAACAACGTTAACTGACTGACTAGATTAAAATGATTGATTAAATTATTATTTGAAATTGGAAGAGAATATAAAAAGGAAATTTGGAATATTATATTAACAAGATTAACATGAATATAACCGTTTCATTACTAATTTACTCTTATTATAAACTTAAGTTGACCGTTGGAAACGATCCCCATGTTTACCTCAGTAGTTAATGTTATATGTTTTGATAATGATAAGTTAAAATATGAAGTTGGAATTTGTATGTTTCTATGTTTTAAAGGTTTTCTACCAGAATTACTTCTCTCATGTTTCAAATTGAATTGTAATACTCGTACTTATGTCACTAGAAATTCCGCAAATTTTCATTTACCTCCAATACCAACTACTTTGTCTCATAAATCCATTTTCTGTAATGGTCCAATAATTTGGAATTCCTTTTTTGTACTACGTATTATGTACTTTTTTTTTAGTATGTGTTTTGTCGTTATTTTTGTTTCATTTATATTTTTGTATTTTTTACGAGTGAAATAAACTGGAAATGAAATGAAATTATTAAGTCATTAACCGTTTTATATCATATAATAACATATCATAGCAGGAGTATAAATGGGTACCTTGGTCGGTTGTTAATTCGACTGAATGCGTCGATATGGTCGCTCGAGGCTAGTATAATCCACGGGGAGTTGAGAATGTGCACAAGATAATTGTGCCTGTTTAAAATGTGCCCAGATGACCAAGGGGTATAATAATGATAGTACTGCGCCAAATGACAAATGTGTGAGCGGTATTATTAAAGAATTATTATTTATCATACTATATTATTACCTTCTGATCATCGGTCGCGACTCCATTCCACCACAACCGGAAGAACTCCTGCTCGACAGCGATGAACCGTCGAGACGGATTACGAGCGAGTTCAGCGACCACGGTCGTGTAGACGTTGGCTGCGTACGCATGCATGCTCTCCTGACCATTACAAAAAAAAACACAAACTTACTTTCTAAAACATTATACGTTTGTATGTCGTGGATTATAAATGTAAAGTGTTATTTCATATATCCATGTTAGGATGTTTTCCAACTTGTATGATGACATGCCCATTTAATCAAAGGGGTAATTGAATACAAATCAATACTAAAACAAACATAACAAACTAACAATGATATTTAATGACACAATTTGGACCTTCGGTTTATAAAATTGTACAAAGAAGCGTATTATTTTGTAATTAGTCTCGAGTAAAGTTTGCTTACATCTACTGTATAGACCCAGCCGACGTCCATATGGCTGTGTGGCACGACGTAGACGTGCAGCAGCGTTGGTTCCTCTACATCATTTACGTGGTCGACATCGGTTTCACTGATCTCGTCATTTTCGTGGTTGATGGCGCAGTTGGAGGTCACGAATAAACCCCCGAGAATAAACAGCAGGCCAAAGACTAAACGAGTGTTGTTGCCTGCCATGTTTGGAAACAATAAATGCATGGGTCGAATTGTGCTAGTTAGAAGAACATTGTTTTCGTCCTTTTCTTTTCTTTTTTGGTAGGCCCTATTGTATCCCCTTGTTATGACAGGGCAAAGACTAGTAAAGTGACCTGGGATGATAACACTACGTTTTCCGGTAATAACAATGTGATTTGGGATCAAAGTCTGTCGATCGATCATTATTTATTTGTTTTATCTGCGATCAGGAAACTGCTGGGTATAAAGCTCAAACATCATATTTTACATAACATGAATTGTTGTCACGGAGTAAAATTCGAATGTATCTACTGGCACTGGTAGAGCCGTGCGCAGGTTTTACTGTTTTTTATATTTAGTATTATAAATTATTTAATATACATTATCATAGCTTCTCGTTCTCGATAATGGTTGGGGAAGCAAGCTAAGATCTGGAGGGGGGCACTGCATGGAAGTAAATGTTGCTTATTCATTACTCGATCAGCCTGTGTGTAATTGAACATTTGAACTAGCAATAAAAGGGGAGCCAAACACTGACATTCTGGCTTACTTTTACTGATAAGTGCACAATTCCCATCACTTCTAGTCGTATATATTTCTCTTGGGTATCACTATAGTAATGGAAATAATCCATGTTTTTGAAACCACTATCATCATGTTGATGACCACTGGAGACTGCCATGTTTTCCAACGGTACCGAATTATCATCTGACTCGAGCACATCTGAGCGTGCACTAACAAACGCGGGTTATAGGCAATGTAACCACTGTTGTAGAGTCTGCTGCTATGTCGGTGTTTACGTAACTCGCTTTTATTAGTGCACGGTCAGATAACATGTTGTACAGTTGGAAAACATGTCAGCTTCCAGTGTTCAGTCAAAACAGATAATAGCGATTTCAAAAAACTTTGATTACTTTCGTTATTAGTGTTACCCAAAAAGAAAAAATATGACTAGAAGTGACAGGAATTATGCACTTATCAGTAATAGTAAGCGAAAATGCTGCCAGCGTTTGGCTCCCCTTTTATGTCCCCCTTTACCACCTCTCCCCAGCCCTCTTCCTCCCTCTCTCATCGCCTCTCTCACCCACCCTCCTTATTTCTCTCTCATACTCTACCTATATATCTTCCTCTCTGTGTTTGAGCATGTGATTGTGAATGCTTTATGCATTACAAATACAAAAGTATGAATTATGTTTTGGTCTTTATATATGCCTATTACTATATGCACCCTCTTTTCTATCTCTCTTACTCCAAATGCTTGATCTATCACTTCCCTATTCACACTTCCCACACTTCCCACACTCCTTTCTTGTGTCACAATACATCACTGCATACTGGTCTACCAATAAAACATTGCAGTATCGTGTGTTGTATTTCTATTCGAGTACCCCTCCTTTCTCTCTCTCCCACCCCCCTCTTTCCCTCTCTCTCACATACTGGATGCATAAATAAGTGAATCACTTGATCTAGCCGTTCACTATTCACACTTCCCATACTCTTTTCTTACGGCACAATAAATCAAAACATGTTACCAGTCAAATACATTTTGCAGTATTGCTTGAAGAACATATATTATTTGAAATTATAATATTTTTTCACAGTTTTCATCTATATGTACACATAAAACATACATGTATATTATGACATTTTATCAATTAAACTTTTTTGCATACATATGAACAAGAAAAAATGTATCATTTTTTTTAACACTAGCTTTGGTAGAGTTTTGTTTATAATAATAATAATATTAGGAACATTTATATAGCGCAGCTACTATATATACATGTATTCAACTGTGCCTAAATTATTACAATTACCACACAATAATATTACATATTTTCTCAATTCCCTGGGGAGCATACTGGCCAAGGTTCACTTAATTTGTGTGAGTCATACTCAATTAGATGTGAAGGCAAAGGAATATATGCTTATTGACTTATTAGCATGCATTTTAATATTCTTTCAGTTGGATAACAATTTGAACATTTCATATAGAAGTACAAGTAAGTAGACTCTCATTATACACCGACACTGATACATGTTTAACCAATTCATGTCTTGTAATGCAGACATCTATTTCAAAAGTTCAACTAATTTACATTATATTTTACTGCTAGTGCAACCCTCAGCTCACATGTTTTGTGACAGCCGAGTATAATTTCAAACATCTTGGAGAAAATTACAAGAAATAAATTAAATAGTCTAAAATGAACAACCAAAATTGGGTTTCATTGTGTAAGGAACCCAAGACCTCTGGATTGCTACACTGATCTAACCATTGGCCCCACAAAGACCCTTAATGGTGTTACTTCGCAGGAACAGTAGGAAAAGTAATATCTCAAAGATGACAAATATGTTGATATAATAAATATTTCAATATTTTGTGTATTTACATGTCAGGCTGTGTGGTAATGGCTACACAACATACTTGAACAACATCAATATTTCATTTTTTTGATATTATTTGTTATTTATTGTCATTACACTCGCATCATTGTGCAACAATCACATTCATTTAACGTTTACTTTGACTTCTTCATGTACAGTCACACCTGTCTTAGCTGCCACCTGTCTATAGCAGGCAACCAGGCAAGCCTATTATGGCTGTTTATAGAGGTCAACTGTCTACAGTGACCACTTCTCTTATTTCCCTTAGGTGGTCACTATACACAGGTTAGACTGTACATACATGTACATTATATTCAGATCAAGCCCTACGGAAAGCGGCATACCTCGGAACTTGGAAGAACATCAATATTTCATATCTGGCATGACTTTTCTGTCATCTTGTGACAAAGTTCATTGGTATCTTTACCAGGACTTGCATTAAATTAAAATGAGCAAAGAACCAGAACGTCAATGACGTAGCGCTCATCCGCCATCTCGCAACATCAAATATCGCAAATTTCATGTGGTACACTTTTCAACTGGTCAAAAAATAAAAATGTGATGCCCTGGAAGGGACATAAAAATTAATTTAAAAAAAATTAGAGTGAAACAAATATAAATTTGACGCCCCAGAAGGGACATGGGAAAAATTTTTAAAAAATAAATAAATAAATAATAAAAATAAATAAATAAATAAATAAATAAATAAATAATACAAATAAATAAATAAATAAATAAATAAATAAATAAATAATAAAAATAAATAAATAAATAAATAAATAAATAAATAAATACAAAATTACCATAATTAATTAATGGAGAAAAATGTCAAAATTCTGTGTAGAAGTTTAGTGTACCAAAGTTAGCTCTACCAGATAAAGCAAACCAAATCAAAATCGGTCGAGAAATGAAGGAGAAGAAGCATTTTTTGTGATTTTTGGAATAAATTTGCATAAATTACCATAATTAATTAATGGAGAAAAATTTCAAAATTCTGTGTAGAAGTTTAGTGTACCAAAGTTAGCTCTACCAGATAAAGCAAACCAAATCAAAATCGGTCAAGAAATGAAGGAGAAGAAGCATTTTTTGTGATTTCGAATAAATTTGCATAAATTAGCATATATAATGAATTTCACGATTCTGTGTAGAAGTTTTAAATCCCCCTCCTAGCCCTATCTTATGAAACAATCAGAATCAAAATCGGTTGAAAAATAACGAAGAAGAAGCATTTTGAAAATTGTGGACGGACGGACGGACGGACGGACGGAAGGACGGAAGGACGGACGGAAGGACGGACGGACGACGGACGCCACGCCATGGCATAAGCTCATCGGGCCCTTCGGGCCGGATGAGCTAAAAATAGGCTTCGCCGGGAATTTTTTGCTTATTTTCAATTATTTAAAATATTTGAATAAAATTAATAAATTGCTGCACCACTTTGTGTGATCCCACACACCCCTCCTTTAGAAAAGTTGATTTAATTATCCTTGGGTTTATAGTGCCCGATTTTTTGTAGCTTCTGACTATTTGAAATATGAAAAGCGTGGCTCGATGGTTGAGCAAGGGTCTAGAAATCCAGAATTCCCATCAAAGCCTATTTTTTCTTTGCTCATTTTCAATAATGACTTACATTTACTTACAGGTCTGGCTCCATGGAAATAACTAGATGAGTAGTTCATTTAATACTCTTCAGTCATCATGCGTTATCAAAGTTCAAGGAGATCTTTACTGTGACATCTGCATTGAAGCAACATTATCTCATTAATAATCAATGTCCGTTCCCAAACTGTACAGAACTCAACAACTCTAAAGTACACAGGGGCTCAGGGCAAGTTAGCCCCTAAAAGGTTCACAAGAGCCCAACTAAATTCTATTTGAATTCAATGCAACACAATCATCATGGTGTTTGGTTTATGGAGGAAGGCTTTAAAAAAAGGCATCCACTAGAAAGAAAATGTCGCTGCTGAGCAGTTCGAGAAGTCACCTTATTAGGGAATTTTTGATAGTATGATCACCAGTGGACGTGTACGTGCCACGCCACGTCACCCATTGTTCGGTCAAGCATCCCAGTCTAGTACGAATGTTGATTCAACCGATTTGGTATTCAAACTCGACTGAGACAGTTGATTGAACAATGGGTGAATGTGGGAGCGGGCCCCAATCGTGATGTAATGCACTAACCAGTCCACAAGTGGATGTGCAAATCGAAAATTTCCCCTAATTATGTGACTTTCCCCATGCCATGTGAAATCGAAAGAATTCATAGCGATCTTGACTGCTACCTATGCAACTAAGCAATCGTTTCCAATCCCTTATTGACATGGGTTCCCAGGCCATTAGTGGTCTATTGCCTTGACTTAGGAGCCCCTGAATTCTGACAAGTGCTCTTTCATTAAATATATGTGCAACAAAGTTCAAAGGTTTCCGTTCCAGGTTCATGAGGATTCACAGCGCTACCTCTCCAGCGATGCGTTCAGCTGGTCATCTTCCATTCTGTCCTCAAAATCGCTGTCCCGGTCTTATAAATGATAACATGTGTAAATCGTAATATGTGTCTCCTGTCATCCTGCGACACTGTTCATGGATGTGCAACAAAGTTCAAAGTTTTCAGTTCACGGTTCATGAGGATTCACAGCGCTACCTCTCCAGCGATGCATTCAGCTGGTCTTCTTCCATTCCGTCCTCGACATCGCTGTCCCAGTCATCCATGGTCTGTTGCTGTAACTAAGCTGCTCCTGAATCATTACATGTGTCTCCCTTCAACGTATGACACTGTTCATGAATGTGCAACAAAGTTCAAAGGTTCATGAGGATTTAGAGCGCTACCTCTCCAGCAATGCATTCAGCTGGTCATCTTCCATTCCGTCCTCGACATCGCTGTCCTGGTCGTACGTGATATGTTGCCTTGACTGCAGCATGGTGGCCCTCGGATTCCTCAGCAGCTCCTGTATCATGTCATGTGACACCAGGCTTCTTGAAGTATCTGTAGCATCAAATAAACATAAGATGAAAAAACAAGTAATATTAGTCTTCTAGCAATTTGTTTTTTTGTCCATTTTTATGTCCGTCCATTCATCTATTATACTAATTTAATTATTTGTGATAAGAAATTAAAATTACACAGCTCTGATTATACTTGATCAACATTGTTTTACATTATCATGACTGCCATAGAATACTTGTCTATAGTGTTTGATACAGATTACACAGAAACATATATCTACTCCCGTGTAACCTCATAACAAAGAGCTCTGATATAACACAAAAACTCTCATAGTTTATTTTTACTGGTAACAGCAGTATGCATGAGCTCTTTATTTGTATTTGTACTTTTTTTTTTTTACCCTGATATAAAAGGGATATTTTTGTGGTCCCAAGCTCCGTGTTATAACAAAGTTCCACATATCATAAGTACTTCATGCAAAACACACACACATGCTTAGGCACACATCCCAAAATAAACAGACAGGCTCTAACAGTTTGTACCAAATATTTGAGAAATATTCTGGAAACTCCATTCTAGGTACTTATATAGATGAACAAATTACAGTTTTTAGATGAGGTGCACTTACTCAAGCTCATCTCCGATCTGGGGGAATCCCCCAGTGACATCGCCAGCTGCTGGGCGGACTCTCTGCCCGTGGTCAAGGAGGAGACGACAGTGGCTGTCCTGCTGCTGGCACGGCTGCTGGCTGCATTCTCCAGGGCTAGCATCCCCAGGCTGGCCTTGGCCTCCGAGAGCAGCTGCTGCAGGGTGTCATCTGACAGCTTCTCATGCGGCGGCGGGGGAACTCCCCCTTGACCCTCACCTCCCCCAGGTCTTGGGGACAGGTGTGAGGCCGAGGGGGACCGAGGAGAAGAGCCGTTGGATTGCACTTGACTGGATGGGAGGCGTGGGGAGATGATCTCTACGATTGTCCTGTCGCTGGCCTCTGAGCAGCGCTGGAGCAGAGAGTTCAGCTGCCCCGAGGAGAGCGATGGGGCGGATATCTGAAACGGCAAGTCAGACAGGACATGGGTTACAGCACTTGCACGGTTCAAGAAGACTGGAGTTATGTATTACAAACCAAGAGTGAATGTACAACATCGTGCCCTTCATTTTGTTGAACTGAAACTCTCTAGTTATAGTGAACATCAGTATTTCATGTTGAAAATGAGGATTCATTTTTTTCTTTGTACAGATAGATTTCTGCAGAAGCATTTTTCAGTTTGAAAACTTGACAGACATGCTTTAACATCTGGCATCAACTGTTACATGGACTCCATGAGAATTACACAATTAAGAAATTGTTGACCCATTGACCACAGGAACCTGGTGGGGCCTGTATTAACTCTATAGGAATTGACAACTCTAGTAGGGAACAGGTTAAAAGATAATACTGTGTTGTCCACCCAGTCATGCTCCTTCTGAATTGATTTCAGACGCACCTATGACCAACAGCAACTTTATGTAACATGCATGGACTCCATGACAATTACACAATCAGAACATTGTTAACCCATTGACTACTGGAATCTAGTCAGGGGTGGGTCCTGTATTCACTCTACATGTTAATTTAGTGGGAAACAGGTTAAATATTACAGCTCTCTCTTAAGCTATTACTTTCAGGTGTGCAAAAAATTGACACACCAGATAGTCTCCCACCATAGACTTGGGCATTGTAGATCCTAATTCTTTGGTGCATGACCATGTAAATGCAAGATTTCTAGTGGCCAAATTAAATTTCTGGTTGCTATTGGCACCTTGGCCATTGTAAAGGGTGAGCCCGGTTACCTCTTTGTCCACTTGGTCCTGCAGACTGGACAGTTCCAGGTCAATGTCCATGAGCCTCTGCTGCTGGGTCCTCACCCCCTTGGTGTCCTTCAGGAGTCGCTCACCTAGGTCAAAGGCTTCTGGATTAAACGAGCCCCTTCGGTCTCCCAGCTGCCAAAGGCAATTTTTACAAATATCATTAGTTTAGGTTGGTTGTAGTGTTAGAAATATGTTCATTCATCATACATACTGTATAGTATCGCAACAAAAGTTATGACTATAAGTCTCAGACGGTTTATCATGGCATTGCTATAAAAAGATGTTTTTAGGTCAATGAAGTCAGGCAAGTGAAATAGAGATTCATCAAATTTTGTTTGCCTTAAAACAAAATACGGTGGCCTCAAAAATAAAAATTAAAATAAATAAAGTCTGTTAATTTTTTTGTTGCCCAGTCAGGCAAGTCAAATTTGAATTAACAAATGTTAAATAATGGCCCAAAACTAATTGTGGGTAGCACTGGGCCACCAGACCTACTGTATGCTCAAATTTAGCCCCGTATTACAAAATAGACAAATTAATTTTTACCAGCGATGGAGTGCTGCAGATATCTGTGAAGTCTTCTGTTGGGAGAAGATTCTTCAGTTTCTCATCAATATCCTTGAGCAGCTTCTGGCTGCCTGTGTCTGGCGTGTAACCGATTCCTGACACGGAGTTGAGCAGCAGCTTGCTACTTGTCGCCTCCTGTCAAAACAAAGAAAATAATCCGTGTTAGAATAGTGGTAAATTTGTCACACAAATTAAATTAAAGATTAATGGTGTACTTGTACTAGTTGTCACTCATTTCCTCTGGGTCTGGAGCCAGCACATCCACATCCTGATGCAGATCCTCCAGACTGTTTGTCTCATCATCAGTCAATGTAAATATACTACGGTATGACCATTGACACCCCATGCATACAATTTCCTTGTAGCACAGAGCACTGCATAGACAATGCATGTCTTGAAAGTCTCTGAACCATGTCACACCTATGCATTGTCTATGCACAGCTTGCTACACACAACAGTATGGTAAATGCCTGTAACTCACCTCCTCCGGGTCAGGAGCCAGGACATCCACATCCTGGAGCAGATCCTCCAGTCTCTTCTTCTCATCATCGGTCATAGCAATCAGGTTGCCTGCATCAGACGCCAACTGCATGCACACAATCAAAACGAAAAACAAGAAATAAAAGCAACTTTTATAAAGCACATAACACATTGCGATTATGCATGTCCCTATGGGCTATAGAGAAAATTTATGGGAAAGCCATCAACAATTGACATATCAGAAGGCATCAGCTTTAATGATATGTGGTTATAAGGTTGTCTTAATTAAATGCCTACTGCATGCATGCACACAATAATAGGGAAATCCAGATATATCGCAATGTGAAAGTGATAAGGGCATTGGATGAGTTGATTCTTTAGCTCGATTGGGTTCTGCATTGCATCTTGCAGGTCAGAGACTCATCTGTGTTGTTATTCTTGTTGTTATATCCCATTGCTACTTAGGTGAGTCAAAGAGAAAGAGAATAATTGAATGTACAAACACATATATAATATTGCAATGAAAATCAATATTTGTAGTGAATGTTGTTCGCGGAATGGTGGATATATTTAATTTAGGTGAATAGGGAAAATAAGACAAAGGCAGAAGGAAAAACTTGGGAAGTCATTGAAGTCAGAATTATTTCATAATATATAAAAATGTCTCTTTTAAACCAAGAGTTTTGTTTTTTTCTCACTACCAATATTAGTGTTTCACCAACTACCCTTTTCTAAACAATTTAAAAAACCACAAATCTTAGCAAAATATATTGTTATTTCAAACATAAGGAAGCGGACCAGAAATATATAATATAAACAAAACTGAGCAAATAAAATACTGATCTAGCAATCCAGAGTTCTCAGGTTCGAATCCAAAGAAAGCACTTTTTCTCTCTGTTCATTTTCATTCACAATATAACATATAGTCTAGCTTTGAGTTACCTCAATATTTCTCTGGATGAAGTTGTCACTGTCTGCATTGCCACTTTGCGTTCCTGCCCTGTTTGGTGGACGCGGTCTCCTCTGATTCCTGGCATCCCTCGGTGAAGATTGTTTGGACTGTTTCCCGCCACGCCTACCCGCCTTTCTCTCTGAAAGAAATTGGAATAAGAAATCAAAGATTAATACACTCCTAAATGGAGCTAACAAATTAATCTTAACTTACTGTTCATGAGCCTGTGGCCGAGAGCACGATCATGACCCAGGACCAGACCTAGTTCCACTGATCTCTAGATATGCTTTACGGTTGAATGAGTAAGGGCGGTATGTGTGCTCTGCTACGTTCTGTTGATTTGTATGTAATTCTAGCATATTGACATCGATGAGTTAGAGCCGATGATGCTAATTACCATGGTAAATGTCACTGGTCTGTAATCGGGCCCCTGCCCCCTGGTATGCTATGGCTTGCCCTTATCGTTGGCCTGGGTGCCAATGGCCACTAGTACAAACAAATATGTTTTCATCATTTTCATCAATTCATATATTTTATTCTAAATCATTCCTTAATTAACCATATCATTCTAATTAATCCATGGAGGGATCAAGTGCATCTAATTTAAAAGATGTGCCCTAATAAAATGTTGATTTTTTTTTTTTTTTTCTTCATCAAATAAAACCAAGGCATATAATCCTACTGATTGAATCATCTTGTCTACTTGTAAAAGTCAAATTAAAAATAGTTCTACAATTTCAGCATAAGTAGAGAAATGAGAAATAAAATCCCCAACCCCTCATAATGCAATCAGCCAACTAACCTGGAGTTGAATGCTCATTAGATGATGAGGTGGATGCTCTGTGAGAAGGGCTACCATCTGGGACCTGTGTTGCAAATACAGGCGTTGATGGAATATCTTCCATGTAGACTCCCTCATCGTGTCTGGGAGGAGGCACCAGGGAGAGGTATCGAGTGGTGTTCTCCGAGGCCTCCTTGGACTTCCCCCCTCCCTCCTCCCTGATCCCCTCCAGCTCCACCTCCAGCTGATGGTGGAGCAGCTTCCTCTGTCGCTTCACCTCCCGCTCACGGGTCACCTTGTCGGAGAGGATGCGGTCCAGCTTCCGCATCTTCTTGAGAGCCTTGCGCAGCTCTGGATCAGTAATCCCGGCCAGGTCAGCATCGGGATCCTCAGTCTCCACCTTCTCCCCGTTTCCGGTCTCTCCCTCTCCTCCTGGCTCCTTCGATGAGCTCCTGCTGGATCTCGCATTTGGAGATTTTGACGTCTCCTGCCTTGGGCTGATGTACGTCAGGTAATTGTAGTCTTCCGTGGTGTCACTACCGTCATCTTGACTGTCTGTCTTGGCCAGGACTAGGTCCAGACTGCGCATCCTGCCTTGCATGCCTCGGATTAGTTCAGCCCCTCTGTCAGGAATCACATCATCATCCCTGCTGATGGTATCCGCCCTGCCATGGTCTCTCCCATTGTGCAGGTTGCCATTCATGCGATCAGTAGTGTCCTCTTCCTCAGACGAACTCAAGTACTCAACGAGTGCAAGGTCATTGTCCTAGTCAAGATAAAACAGAATGAAGCTAGAAATAGGGACACTGGTTGATTGGCAAATTTCCCTGATCTCACCAAATTCTATTCTAGAGGGACCTCATTATAAAAAGGACCTTGGGACAATGAAATTGTTATGGTACGTTAGAAGACAAAAAAAAGAATATCCAGATCTTGGAACAAGCAAAACTTACCTTAAAAATAGAAGAGAGAGCTTTATTATACAGAGATCTATTCACTTCACATTCATTGATAAATAAACATAAAATCTAACTCTATAGACTTAATTAACCCCTTGCCTACGAGGACCTGGTGAAGCTGTGTACAAAGTCTATGCAGATTTTGGAATCTCAAAGGGAATGGGTCAAGAAATGTCTGTATATCTTAATAATTACCTGCTGCAACAGGATATCAGGGTCAGGGGGTAGGATCTCTAGCAAGCTACTGGTCACACTCGTGGGTCTCCCCATGGGACTGGACAGGCCACCAAAGCTGTTGAGGGAGACTCGGCTACCAGGCCTGTGGCGGGTCATGCTGGCCGGCCGAGTGATGTCATCAAGGCTGCCGCGGGTGATGTCCATCTTTCAGGGCAAGCTTAGCAAACCTGCAATAATACAATGCTAGAAACTGTCTTTTTTTCCTGGTGGCTCGGTCTACTCTAATTACTGTAATTTAAAGATGTCCTTGCCAAAAACAAGAAATGGGTGGCTCAAACAAAGTAAAGCATTAACAGTTCTGTTCATTCTAGGTGCCCAGTCTGGCATACAATATACCTTGGATGTGGGCTTATAAAGTTTTACAAACTTATTTGCCCCTCGTTGACATCAGAGTAGGTCTGAACTTCTGAACGGTTAGTGACGCTGTACAGCAGATGATGAACATGGGCAGGCAAAACCTTTATCAGGACTAAATTTGTCTCTATTCACAGACCAAAATCTCTCCAAGTTGGATTTGAAAGCATTTATGAACGAGATTTCTACAACATACAAGGGTAGACTGTTCCACTCATTTATCACTTTCCAGTGTGAAAAAGAACACTGCCTCAGCTTTAAGTTGACATGTTTCTTCTGAAAAATGTTGGTAGCCCTTGGGCCAGCGAGTCTGTGCTGATGTCTAGCCCTGAATAATATGAAATCAATTAATTAAATGGATCACTAGTAGAGAATCAATTATCTTGGGACTTGGAATAATTAAATTTTCGACTTGTTCAGAAAATAAAAGATAGCCTTGCATCATTCTTTCTCATGCCATTTTCTATTTATAATAGTAATACTAAATACGAAGCACAGTTTTACTTATTATGATGTTAAATTTGATTTCAGATCCCTAAATAAAAATCTCTCATGTGGCTGTTCCAGGGGGAATGCAATTATTCTTGTGACAGGTGTCATCCAACAAGACTGACAAATAGCTAAAACCTTGGCTTTAACTCGTTCACTAACACATGTGCATCCCCCTCCTCCCCCGGCCCCACCCCCACCACATTTATGATTTAGTAATAACTACATTTTCAATTGTGCATGATTCACATTCACAATCACACACATCATTAGTATATCAATTATATAGTCATGCACTCAATTTGTAATTAATTATGGCTGCCAGCCATGCCTATCGGTCCTGTAATAGAATGGTATTATTGATTGATGTCACGCAACAGGGATCATCCGTACAAGTTTTGTCTTTAAAAATTCAAACTTCAAAGTCATCAGTCACTGCACTGATCATTGTAAACAATAATGTGTAGCAGGCCTTTGACTATGATTTTAAAAATTGGCGTCAACGGCTTGGAGCCCAATCACGAAAAAGATATTGAGTATTTGAGTCTTTAGAAAAGGTGCAGCCAAGATGCTTGAGTTGTGGCTATGTACTAAAGAGATCAACAACGAATTCCTTCAGGAGAGAAGGCAGAGGACTGACTTACATGTAATAGATACTTACGGGCGATTCCATGTTACGGGTGTTACGTTTTAGAATGACTTTGGGCCATATAAACCCTTCCCAGGAAAAAACTAAATAAAATACAAAATACAAATTAAATACACCCATGGGATAGAAGAGCATACACACTAAATACAAATAGTTATTAGCAACAACAGCTTTTATTAACATTGAAATTATAATACATTGTATCACCGTTACGGGTGTTACGCCACAAAACTACATTTTTTTTGGAAAACAACTTTACTTCAAAAAGTCTGTGAAATTTGAGGGATTAGAATGGTGCCATTGGTGAAGAAAGGTAGTTTATGCCATGGTTAATAATGTAGAATAAACTGATTACCCGTAACAATATTGTTACGGGTGTTACATTTCTTCGATGACAACATTTTTGTGAATAGACTTTTAACTGAAAAGCCATTTTATGTCCAGCTTATTCATATTGTTGCATAGCAAATAAAATTCAAATTGTGTGATGCTAAGTCAGTTTTTCTGTGTGCTATGATCTATCCAAGCTTAAATCGTTACGGGTGTTACATCTTTTCCCCCCTGAACTAGAAAATATCAATTGTTTTTCTTAATGTAGCATTCCTTTCCCGATTAAATGTATTATTGACATTTAAAACATTAATCCAAATGTTCCCACATTAATTTAAAGGTACTAACCCTGATAGCAGACTGACGTCTTTATGACGTCTTAATTTGGTCGTAAACTGGTAAACACGTCATATGTCGTACAAACGATCAGAATACGACGTCATTATGACGTATTTCAAAGACCATTTTTGACATGATGACTTATGTCGTATAAAAGACGTAAAATTGACGTCATTATAACATCTTTAAACGACCATTTTTCCACTATTTATTTTTGTCGTAGGAAAGACGTAAAAACGATGTCATTATAACGTCGTTCAAAGACCATTTTTAAGAATGTATTATTGTCGTATAGAAGACATGATAACGACGTCTTTATAATGTCGTTTAAAACCATTTTTGCCATACGGGTTTATGTCGTATCAATAACGCTATAAAGACGTAAGTTTGACGTCTTTTCAAGACCAATTTTTTGCCATCATTTTTTGTCGTATGGACGCCCTTTTTACGACGTTAATGTGACGTATTTCAAAGACCATATTCCAATTGTTTTTTGTCGTATGGAAGGACGTAAAAATTACGTTAATATTACGTCATTTAAAGATCACTTTTTCAGTATTTATTTTTGTCGTATAGAAGACGTAACAACGACGTCTTTATGTCTTTGAAAGACTATTTTGCCATCATTTTTTGTTGTATGGACGACCACTTTACGACGTCATTTTGAAGTCTTTTCAAGACTAGTTTTTTGCCATCATTTTTTGTCGTATGGACGACCTTTTTACTACGTCATTTTGACGTCTTTCAAAGACCATTTTTTTCACTATTTATTTTGTCATAAAAACGTCTAAAAATTGACGTCTTGATGATGTCTTTTAAAGACTATTTTTGCCATTATGGTTTGTGTCGTACGACGACGTTAATACGACGTCATTATGATGTGATTTCAAGACTAGTTTTTGCCATCATTTATTGTCGTATGGACGACCTTTTTACAACGTCATTGTGACGTCTTTCAAAGACCATTTTTTCCAATGCTTTTTCGTCATATTAAGGATGTAAAAACGACGTCATTATCACGTCATTAAAAGATTATTTTTAAGTATTTATTTTGTAGTATAAAATACGTTATAACGACGTCTTTATGTCTTTGAAAGTCCATTTTTGCAATTAAGGTTTGTGTCCTACGGACAACATTATTAAGACGTCATTTTGACGTCTTTTCAAGACTATTGTTTGCCATCATTTTTTGTCGTATGGACGATCACTTTACGACGTCATTTTGAAGTCTTTTCAAGACTAGTTTTTTTGCCATCATTTTTTGTCGTATGGACGAACTTTTTACTACGTCATGTTGACGTTTTTCAAAGACCATTTTTTCACTATTTATTTTGTCATAAAAAAGTCTTAAAATTGACGTCTTCATGATGTCTTTTAAAGACTATTTTTGCCATTATGGTTAGTGTCGTACGACGACGTTAATATGACGTCATTATGATGTGTTTTCAAGACTAGTTTTTGCCATCATTTAATGTCGTATGGACGACCTTTTTACAACGTCATTGTGACGTCTTTCAAAGACCATTTTTCCAATGCTTTTTCGTCATATTAAGAATGTAAAAACGACGTCATTATCACGTCATTAAAAGATAATTTTTAAGTATTTATTTTGTAGTATAAAAGGCTTTATAATGACGTCTTTATAATGTCTTTGAAAGGACCATTTTTGCCATTAAGGTTTGTGTCGTACGCACGACAATATTAAGACGTCATTATGACGTCTTTACAAGACTAGTTTTTGCCATCATTTTTTGTCGTATGAACGACCTCATTACGTCATTGTGACGTCTTTTAAAAAACATTTTTTCCAATTATTTTTTGTCGTATAGACGACGTTATTACAACGTGATTATGACGTCTTTCAAAGACATTTAAACAATTATTTTTGGCGTATGGACGACCTTTTTATGACGTCAATAAGACGTCTTTATGTCGTCTAAATGGCGTAATTTATGGTACAAATTGACGTCTTCAAGACGTCTTCAAGACGCCTTTTCGGAAAAAGATACGTCATTATCACGTCAAAATATGACGTCTATATGACGGTAAACGCGGGTGCAAAATCTTCACTTTTTGACGTGAATTTACGACGTCTTAAAGACGACGTACACAAGGTGGAAATGACGTCAAATCCAGACGTAAAAATCGCGTCTTCTATTGACCAATAAGACGTCTTTATGTTGTCTAAATGGCGTAATTTATGGTACAAATTGACGTCTTCAAGACGTCGTAAAGACGCCTTTTCGGAAAAAGATACGTCATTATCAAGTCAAAATATGACGTCTATATGACGGTAAACGCGGGTGCAAAATCTTCACTTTTTGACGTGAATTTATGACGTCTTTAAGACGACGTACACGACGTGAAAATCACGTCAAATCAATACGTAAAAATCACGTCTTATATTGACCAATAAGACGTCTTTATGTCGTCTTAATAACGTAATTAATGGAACAAATTGACGACTTAAAGACGTCATAAAGACGCCTTTTCGGATAAAAATATGTCATTATCACGTCAAAATATGACGTCTATATCACGGTAAACGCGGGTGCAAAATCTTCACTTTTTGACGTGAATTTACGACGTCTTAAAGACGACATACACAAGGTGAAAATCACGTCAAATCCAGACGTAAAAATCACGTCTTATATTGACCAATAAGACATCTTTATGTCGTCTTAATAAAGTAATTAATGGAACAAATTGACGACTTAAAGACGTCATAAAGACCCCTTTTCGGATAAAAATACGTCATTATCACGTCAAAATATGACGTCTATATCACGGTAAACGCGGGTGCAAAATCTTCACTTTTTGACGTGAATTTACGACGTCTTAAAGACGACGTACACAAGGTGGAAATGACGTCAAATCGAGACGTAAAAAGCACGTCTTATATTGACCAATAATACGTCTTTATGTCGTCTAAATGGCGTAATTTATGGTACAAATTGACGTCTTAAAGACGTTGTAAAGACGCCTTTTCGGGGGAAAATACGTCATTATCACGTCAAAATATGACGTCTATATGACGGTAAACGCGGGTGCAAAATCTTCACTTTTTGACGTGAATTTAAGACGTCTTTAAGACGACGTGCACGACGAAAAACGACGTAAATTTGACGTCATTTTTACCAGTGTTTGCTATCAGGGATTCATTATTGGCTGTAGGCCATGTTGTTGGATCATACATAAGCCATATATGGTTTATGTTGGAACTGTGTATGACACTAAATACAATATTTATGTGGGAGTTGTGCATATTTATTAGTGCGTCAATTATTTGCTTTCTTCGTGAAAAATATATCAAATCATAACACGCTTTCCCAGATGCAGTTAATCTTAAGCCCGAATTTCCTATCTAGGTATGCACCAGATTGCACAATTTCAAATTCATAAATGCAAAATCTTTCTTACCGTGGGAGGGGGATACCCCCTCCCAAACCCCTCCCCCTCCCTCCCTGCCCCAGCCCTCAGGCGCTTCGCTCCATCGGGACTCATTATTGGCAGTGTGTTGTTGGATCATACATAATGTTGCATAATTATGGTTTATGTTGTGTTGTGTGTGTGTGTTTTGGGGTACATATTTATTAGTGTGTCAATTATTTGTTTTCTACGTGAAAAATATATTAAAACTTTCTGGTCGATCAAATCATATCACGCTTTCCCAAATACAGCCGAATTTCCTATCTAGGTATGCATCAGATTGCACAATTTCAAGTCCAACTAGATGGATCTTCGACTGCGCGCAGTCGAAAATGATGCCTCCGCCATTACGCAATTTATTTATATCAATCCCAAATCAACATGTACACAGAATTAATTCTCTCAACTTAATTTTGATGGTACTCTGTCTTTTAGATCTTGATGTATCACAATTATGAGCTATAAGTGACCTTGACCTTTGCCCTCATGACCCCAAAATCGAATGACTACAATTGTTCCCTATTATACATTCAGGTATCAAGTTGGATTGAAATCTGATATTCAGTTCTTGAGATTTCCAATCTCAAGCTACTTTTACATATGAGCCCTGTGACCTTTGACCTTTGACCTCATGACCCCCAAAATTTAATCAGTTCATTGGCTCTCCAAGGAACACACATGTCCCAAGTTTGGTCAGAATCTATCAATCCCTTCTTGAGATAACGCGATCACAAGCTATTTTTGCATATATAATGAGCTCTGTGACCTTTGACCTTTGACCTCATGACCCCAAAATCTAATCAGATCATCTGCCCCCCAAGATACATACATGTAACAAGTTTGGTCAGAATCTGTTAATCCCTTCTTGAGATAACGCGATCACGAGCTATTTTTGCATATATAATGAGCTCTGTGACCTTTGACCTTTGACCTCATGACCCCAAAATCTAATCAGATCATTGGCCCCCAAGATACATACATGTACCAAGTTTGGTCAGAATCCGTCAATCCGTTCTTGAGATAACGCGATCACGAGCTATTTTTGCATATATAATGAGCTCTGTGACCTTTGACCTTCGACCTCATGACCCCAAAATCTAATCAGATCATTGGCCCCCCAAGGAACACACATGTCCCAAGTTTGGTCAGAATCTGTCAATCCCTTCTTGAGATAACGCGATCACAAGCTATTTTTGCATATATAATGAGCTCTGTGACCTTTGACCTTTGACCTCATGACCCCAAAATCTAATCAGATCATCTGCCCCCCAAGATACATACATGTAACAAGTTTGGTCAGAATCTGTTAATCCCTTCTTGAGATAACGCGATCACGAGCTATTTTTGCATATATAATGAGCTCTGTGACCTTTGACCTTTGACCTCATGACCCCAAAATCTAATCAGATCATTGGCCCCCCAAGATATATACATGACCCAAGTTTGGTGAAAATATGTCAATCGGTTCTTGAGATAACGCGATCACGAGAACGGGACGTACGTACGGACGGACGGACAACCCGAAAACATAATGCCTCCGGCTACTTCGTTGCGGAGGCATAAAAATGCAAAAACTCCCTACCGTGGGAGGGGGGACACCCCCCTCCCACACCCTCCCCCCCGCTCAGTCGCTTCGCTCCCTCGCAATGTCTCACTCTCACCTCTGGCTCAAACTTGGCAACCCAGAGTGTGGTTGGGCATGAGCCCCTATACACACCAAAATTGTGAGCCCCCTTGGGGTTTTGCCCCCCCCCCCCCAATCCAAAACTGCTTCCGGCGCGCCTGCCTCTGACCTAATAAAACAAATATGCAATTTAGCTGATTATCTGTATAATGCTAATTCTACAACAAATTTTCAAGGTTGCCAAGGTAACATTGCTAAATTATCTAAAGAAACCTTTAAGCACATGAGAAAAAACAAACAAATATTGGACTGTCTACAACCTATTATCGCCTACAGGAATAATTCATCATCGATTATAAACGATAGTATCAAAGTGGAAATAACCCAATGATGCCAGGGTGGTAATATTGCTAGATTTCCTAAAGAATCCCTTTAGAACATGAGTAAAAACAAACAAACAAATATTGGACTTATGAACGTCTACAACATAATAGGATCGCCTACAGGAATAATTCATGATCGATTATAAACGATCGTATCAAAGTGGAAATAACCCAATGATCCCAAGGTGGTAATATTGCTAAATTTTCTAAAGAAACCTTTTAGAACATGAATAACAAAAGAAAATACAGTAGGACTTATGATTAACGTCTTCAGGTCTAATGGATACAGGATTCATTCATGATCGATTATAAACAATCGCATTAGAGTGCAAAGTAAAATTCCAATTTGTATAACTATTTACATTGAAAACATTGTTATTATGATCTTGTTTTTGCAGATATTAAAACTAATATAAATACCAACCTGTTTTTAATATTTTCAACATGATTTGCAAATTAATTATTTAGGCATCAACTCTTTGAAATACTAAACAGTCAATACTAACCATTTAAATCTCACATACTAAGAAGCGGGATATATATACGGAACCTATACGACAACTGATCAGTAAGGTGTTAGACGTAGGTTATAGGATAGGATAGGTTTAGGATTTAGGAATAGGATAGGATTATGTGTTACATGTTATAAAACTGTTGACTGTGGAATATACTACAAGACATAACCATCTCAATTTTTTTATTTTTAATAATGTAAAAATCGCTTCAAAATATGACGTCAATACGACGTCTTTTCGTCATAAAAAGACGTTGTTAGCACGTCAAAATATGACGTCTATATGTCGTGAAACGCGGGTGCAAAATCTTCATTTTTTGACGTGAATTTATGACGTCTTTAAGACGACGTACACGACTTGAAAATCACGTCAAATCAATACGTAAAAATCACGTCTTATATTGACCAATAAGACGTCTTTATGTCGTCTTAATAACGTAATTAATGGTACAAATTGACGACTTAAAGACGTCATAAAGACGCCTTTTCGGAAAAAAATACGTCAATATCACGTCAAAATATGACGTCGATATCACGGTAAACGCGGGTGAAAAATCTTCACTTTTTGACATTAATTTACGACGTCTTAAAGACGACGTACACAAGGTGAAAATCACGTCAAATCCAGACGTAAAAATCACGTCTTATTTTGACCAATACGACGTCTTTATGTCGTCTTAATAACGTAATTAATGGTACAAATTGACGACTTAAAGACGTCATAAAGACGCCTTTTCGGAAAAAAATACGTCAATATCACGTCAAAATATGACGTCGATATCACGGTAAACGCGGGTGCAAAATCTTCACTTTTTGACGTTAATGTAAGACGTCGTTAAGACGACGTACCCGACGTAAAATGACGTAAATTTGACGTAATTTTTACCAGTGTCTGCTATCAGGGAACTAGCTCAAACTTTGCCAGCCGTAGCACTCGTAACAGCCGTAACAAAAACGTTACGGGTGTTACATTTTTTCATCCCCATGGTCTCAACATCCAAGAAGGCAGTGATTAACCTTTGCATCTCCCCTTCATCGTCTGCACCACCATCATATCGACACTTTACTTTGTTCCACATACTATTCATATTCTTATTTCCCATTTTATTTTCCCCATATATTCATTTTAGTTTCCTTTGAGATTACATTATATACACTGTCACCATTCATACACATAATCATGTTAGTTTATTAATATGTTATACTTTTTGCATTTAATTTCTCTCTATAGGTACACTGTACATAGACATGGGCTTATTCATATACATCCACATTCTCATCATGCATAGTTCCACCTCTATTTTGATCATATTGTTCCACCCTCATTTGTCTCTCCACCTTCCCTCTGATCACCTACCTATTTAGGCTTCCTTTTGTTCACTATCTCTTTTAAACTCCCTGTCCTTTGATCTGCCTATCCTATTCATCCAATCCTGCAACACACTTCACTTCACTTTCTTTGTCCTAATCCTCTCCTCCCATCCCCTACACTCATAATCCCCTCTATTGTTCCTCCCCTCTCAATGCCCCAGTGCACTCCCACACCTCATCAACTGTCTTTTGTTCACATGTCTCTTCCCATTTCTTGATTTATTTCTTTGATCCTCCCTACCTCTATTCTTCTCTAAGCCTTACACTCTCATCACATTTTCTTTGACTGCAGCCACTTAAGGACCCACCCATGCCTGTTTTTACCTCATTGGTCAAGCAGTCCTGACACTCACCCACTCACAGTTGCTTTCATTGTTTTGTGTCTCCGCCTCCTTTCCTCTTTCCAGCCCCCCTCCCATACATGTGTTTATGTTGGTATATATTCTGTGTTTTTTCTGTAGTTACTGTCATTTGTGCCCTGACGAAGATTCTGCTAGGATCGAAAGCTAGGCTGTATACGACTCTCATTTTGTTACATTTTTTTTTAGATAGATTTTTTTCAAATCTATTATAGATTGAACTTTCATTTTTACATCAAGCAGTTCACATCATTGTGTAAACACAGGTTTTTAAATATTAAGTTTCTTGCTCTCTGTATTTGGTTGCTATGGTTACTTTTAGCTTACAAGCATTACGGGTGTTACAGACTCGCTTTGCACAAACATCAGAACTTTAGTGATCTTCCAGAAATCAGCATATGAAAGACCTAAACTGGTTTTGTTATCATGTAAACATTGACAGCTCAGCTGCACAAAAATGCAAGAAGAAAGTGATTAATCACTACTTGAATGGATTTATTTTGCTACATAATATTGTCAAAATTTGGGCAGAAAATATCGCTAAATCAGTAAGAAAGTGCCTATTTTTCGCTATAAATTTTCAATATCACCCCAATTATATGAGACATCATACTCTTTGATAAAATAGGTCAAAAAATTGCATTTGTAATGTTTTAATTTTGGAGGTTCAAGGGGTATATCTCGTGGAATTGCCCTTACAAGTTCTTAAACGGACATTTAATTTTAAGTCACAACCAGATAAGTTCTTCTCTAATTAACCACTAAAGAATCTAAGTAAGAGTAGACTAGAGTAAGACGGCATTCAAATTCACAGACACATCAGAACAAAATTGGCAGGCCACCTTTACTCCAATAGTAACAATAATCAGCGATGTGCACTGTAACGACTTGCATTGAAAAACATTGAAGTAACACTAACATTGCTACAAGGTCAAAAGTCGCATTTATCAAAAACAAAATTTCAAGGTTTTTGAATGCAGGTCTGTCACTCTCAAGACTAAAGACAAAGTCTCACTCTCACTCTCAGTCTCAGGTTACTCCACTAGAGTGGTAAAGCCCTGGAATGTCTTGCCTGAAAAAATAGGTGTCTGAGTTGCGCCAACTGTGACAACTGAGAGCCCCTCCCATAGGAAAAGAGGGTCGAGGGTCCAATAGGTCGAGGCTTAACAAGGTCAAGGACAAGGTATGATCAACGCCGTGCTTGCACGGTGTTGCAACGCTCAAAAACTTTTTATGTGCGACGAGGTCAAATGTCGCCTTTACTAACAAAATTATTTGAATGAACTATTGGCACATTGAATATAATTTGCTAAAAAGGATAACTTACCCCAAATTTATGACTTTTGGAGTCGATGCGTGTATATTCCAAACTGATCGCTGCAACGATGACCCCGAAAGCTAATCGGCATTGCGCGCTCGCTAGAGGTCACTTCCGCGTGTACGCATAGAATCCAACACTAGCACTGCCGTTGGAACGCGCACACATGGTACTTTAATAGCTGTCATGGTCGCTGATCGCGCTATCGTCTTTTCCGGTCTATCCACCAAATTCAGGATTATTTTGCGAAATTTGGGTATTTATAGCGACGCAAGGATTATTTTGCGAAATTTGGGTAGACCTATTTTACTATTTATTAATCGAATCGTGTATATTGGAGGTGGAAACTATTCTAGCAGTCCACAAATTTGAAATTAGGTAAGTTCAAACCCATTTGTTTTATGATTTATTCATTTTGGGGGATTTTGTATCATCCTACCAGTGACATGCAAGGATACAAAATCCCCCAAAACGAACAAATCATAATTCATGTGGGTTTGCACTTACCTAATTTCAAATTCTTCGACTACAAGAAGACAGTTTTCCACCTCCAAAATACATGATTCAATTTTGCGAGAAATACACAGCGAACAGGCGATGCCGGCGAGAAGCCCGCACGCATTACTCTGCACATGCGAACGAGCGCGCGGGAGCGATACGAACACAAGTGTTGTGTACACTGGAGTGCGCGCAGCACTAAATTGAATTGTGGGATCGCCGATTAGCTTCCGGGGTCATCATTGCAGCGCGATCAGTTGGAATTTCAGCACGGACTACCATAAAAAATCATCAATTTTGGGTAAGTTATCCTACTTTTTTAGCAAATTATATTCAATGTCCGATAAGTTTAATAACTAAAGGTACTTAGTCTTAGGAGTGAAACAAATTCAATCAATGTTTTTGTTAAAGGTGATTTTTCACCTCGTCGCACTTCTAACCCCAAAATTTTGAGCGTCTAATTGTCACAGCGCCGTGCCAAGTTACATGCGAGTATGTCTGGTTAGGTTAGGTATGATTTAACCTATCCAGGCACCGTGCAAAGCACGGCGCCTGGCATACTGTAGTGTGTTTACCGTGGGTATAACGGTATTAACACACTACGTTGTTTTTTTTACTACTTTCTAATTCTATATCTGGGTTCATACTTACCATGCTTACGAAATTATGAAATGCATGGGCTTCAATATTGCAAATGGTGAAATGACTGAAGCTAAAACGAAGGATAACTTACCTCAAATTGATGATTTATTACGGTAGTCCTAGACTCCTAGTCATATTCCTTTGTGATCGCTGCAATGATGACCCCGAAAACTCGTCGGCAATGCATGCTGGGATAGGAGGTACCAGTACAAGTCATTTGAATGACCTTACCGATACCAATTGCCGACGAGTTTTTGGGGTCATCATTGCAGCGATCAAATGAATATGACAAGGTCTACCGTAATAAATCATCAATTTGAGGTAAGTCATGTTAGTTGTTACATGTAAGTTATCATTCTTTTTCAACAAATTATATCTCACGTACGGTAGGTTGAGGGAATAATGCATGGTTAGATCTAAACCAAATTAATAAATAATACATTTAAAGTTGATAAATCACCTCGTCGCAAAATCCCCCCAACATTTCGAGCGACGTATCGTCACACACAGTTAGGTATGATTATTGAATGATCATGCCAGGCCGTTGGCGTTAGGGAGTGTGACCGATTTCCGACACGCACTCAAATTTAACTGTTCGAATTTACGCTATATCCAACAAAACAAGAAAGCAAAACTGCACAATCTTTCAAATATGATGCTACATGATATAATGATTGAAAATATATACCTCAAAGTTGTGTCTTGCACGCTTTTTCAAAGAAAATCCCTCCAAAAAGCTGTCGAATGTAGTTGGTTTCTACGCTACGGTAAACTATCATTTCTGCTTTCTACCGAATGATGGCGCTATATAAAAATAATTCACATGTGTTTTTGCCTTGCCGGAGTTTGTGGCAATTTGTTAAAAATGCAGAGTACTGGGAAGAGAACGTCAGCTTTTGCTGTATTCAAGGTGAATATAATTTACCTAGATAATTTTGTAATTGTTATTTACTCTGGTAGCATTATTATCTCAACAGTAACTGCAATTATTATTACTGAAATATTAATTTCACGATGGGTTCTTTGCTTGGAGTTTGGACTTTGGTAAAATAATACAGTCCCATGTGTTATTATTTGTGTTGGCATGTTTGGGTAACGTGTAGATCGACAAATCTATCGTTTTCATGGCCTCTTTAATGTATTTTAGTACATTTACTGCTTTGATGATAAAAATTATGATTTGTAGCTCATTTCCCATGTAAAATTTGTGATTTCGGCACCAGCCCGACTTCTTTCCGTGTCGTAGTACTTCGCACAGCGCCTGGTCCCTGGACAGTGGATAGGTTAACTCCACAATACTAGCGTTGACCGTTGTGCGGAGATCAACCTCTTCCGCCTGCATGCTGCACTATCCAACACAAAAACATTTTTTGTCGGCTGATTTCTCCCTCCATTTACCAGCAAATGCAAAAAAAACTTTTGTTTATGAATTATGTGATCCACAATTCATATTCTTTAATTACCACTCTGTTGTTTTGAAGACGGCAAAATGTAGGAAAAAAATGATTATTTCCCGTCCGTTTTCCTTACCGATGCGTCCTGAAACATAACGTTCAACTGTTGAACGGTACAGTGTACCAATGCGGAGTATGCTTATCTCCAGCGTATTAGCGTATATTGCGTGTAAATGGTCCAACTGATTGTACCATTTACTTTAGTAGATGTGACTTGAAACAGGTTTTGAACAAAAGATGATCGCGCTTGCCTTTGCCTTTGGCTTTGGTCTCCATTCAGGTCGCCCGATTCCAATTAAATGGCAGATCTGACGCATTTAGTGGTACGGCGATAATATCTCATTCATTCATTCAATTTCATATCAGGCAAAGCAAGATGCCACACCAAAGAAGCAGTCAGCTGGTGCCAGCGGCCAGAAGTCCCGTACTTCAACCCCTATCACTACCTTCATCAGACAGGGTCAAGGTCAGCTGAAGAAACTAAGGAACTCTGCCCGCTCCAAGAAAGAAAGGAAGTCTGTGAAGAGATCAGAAGGTGCCCGAACTAGACTCCAGCAAGTTTCCATGGCAACAGATGACAGCAAGCTGATAAAGTTGGCCCTGAGTTCTCCACAACTCGAAAGTGCCACAGGTAAGAATTCGTGGTGACATTTACATTTAAGACAGTTGACACCATAATAAATATTTAAGGTTGCTCAAGATGGTCAGGCTCATAAAAATTCTTTTAAATTGTATTCTTTACATTGTGTTATCAGCATTATAATTACACTTTTTGTTCAAATATAGAAATTCCATAGTGAACAATAGCCCAAAAGAACAATCAGTTGGTTCACAGCAGCTCATACAAAACGGATGTTCAATAAAGAATAAAAACAAATTTGTGTTCATGATTTTGATTTATCAGGAACTGCGCTGCATTCTTGTGAAACGTTTGTTAGTAGCCCTGTGATACTATTTCCAAATCACAGGAAAAAGGAGGAATTGAGTATTAAAGAAATTATTTAACAATTAATTTGTTAAGTTTCGATTTTGAGTTTCAATCCTTCTTTTCATTGGAGTTGTAGAGGTCAGCCAGAGAGGTTCAGGGCAGAAGAAGCGGAAGTCTCCCTACGTCTCGACTCCAGAGAGAACCGGCAGAAGGAAAGCTATGCAGCCTCTGCAGCAACAGGAACCGAATGCAAAGCGTCTCAAGGTGACGAGAATAATAGTTTGTTATGTTTCAAGCAGCGGTTATATGTAAGAGTACACTACATTGTAAATGAAGGAAATTACGGATGTGTTCAGAGACGCAATGATACAACATTTTATGGACAAGGAGGTCAACTTTGGAGATATACAGGCCCACAAAGCTCCCCCTTCCAATTGCCTCCTGATACGTGCATCACAAGGGCAAAATTTCTAGAATGTCAAACATATTCCAACTATAATTGCTTTACGATACTACGATCAACTTTGCACCCACTGTTTTTTACTTTTTATTTTCCTTTCTATGACCAACTTTTGGTAAGAGACTTATTCATGTAAAAATCGAAATTTTAATATTTCTGGTAACCATTTGTTAGGAAGAGATGTTTCATTTTGTTAGTGATGGGAATGCCCACCTGTGTTTTAGTTTCAGGAAAACGAGGATGAGGACTCACTCCCTGGTCCGTCGTCCAGCAAGTCCAGCAAGTTGGGGCCCGCCGATGATTCTCTGACGAGAGATAGTCTCCAGCACGGCAAGGATGTCCTCTCCTGGATGATCTCTCCAGTTGGTGTAGACGACTTTTTCAGGTCAGTACCGGGGTGGTGGGTGGGGGGGGGGGGGGGGGATCTCTGCCAGGGGTTCACTTCCATATTTCCTCAAATGGCAGATAACGTATCAATCCATGCTTAGTATTTAGAGCATACCTCAAAGATGCATAATATTTGTTCCTGGCCGAAGGTCAGAAGAAAAAAACATTATTCCTGTTTGCAACTGCAATGGATTTTAAAAACTCTCAGAATAAACAATTGTGTTTTTATGTATTTCATGAAAGATCAACCCATTTAGGACTGGTCATAAAACTCACCAGGGATGTGGTCTATGAAGAATGCAAGTCTCCACACTAACCTTTTCCTCCACTGGCCCATTTGGGCAAGTAAAATCATAACTTTTTAAATTATACTTATCCGAAACAGAAAATTGACTTACCTGTTACTTCTAGATGACATTCTTTCTCATGTAGTTGACCAGTAATTTAGTTGCACGATTGGGCAAACAAACTAGGGCATTTATGAAATTTTACTTGCCTGTCATCAATTTTGACTTGCCCCGGGCAGTAAGGCAAGTGCTAGCATCAAGCCATGGATAATGAATGTTATACCTATATCAAATCATCTTCAATGGGTGAGTTAATGTTTTGATATCACACAGGAACCTGTTTGAGAGGAAGCCACTCTTTCTGAAGAGACATAATAAGGGATACTTTGCAGACATCTTTTCATCGGAGGAACTCCACAACATTCTGAAAGAGGTAAAGGACGGAGTATCTAGTAACTTTGTAGACATGTGCAAAAAATGATGAATGGTTGATCAAATGTGTAGTTTTGTGATCTTACACGTCCTCTGAGTATTGTGAGAAAATTTCATGTTAAATGGATGTTATATAGCCGAGTAATGAGCAAAAATTCCAAGGGATGTTTGCTAACTCATTGCACTGACTTCTACACAGTTATGACTATCCAGTGTTTAAACAAAATTGTAAATATCTTTCTAAGAAAGAGAAATTTAAAAAAACAAAGCATAACCTGTACTGTGCACTGTACAAAGTATACATTCATGAATGCGACAAACACAAATTATCTCGGTTTTATATCAAATTATTTACATAATTTTTTTCTTTTTTCGAGCCATTCATATTATTATTATCATTATTGGATATTTGTTGCCTCCTTTCAGAATGATGTGCAGTTCACTCGTAACATCGATGTGACCACGTACATCGATGGGAAGAGGGAGACTCATAACCCTGTCGGCAGAGCTCAGCCACAGGTTGTGTGGGACTACTACAAGGTAAAGTTATACCTGAGGACACTAGCAGTTGTCCTATTGCCCGGGGCAAGTAACAATTGATGTCAGTCATGCATGTAAAATTTCATGAATGGTCTAGTTGGGTTGCCTGATCAGGCAAGTAACATTTTCGTTGAGAAATATGTAATTCCTTAAGTGAAACAGTTTTTTCTTTAAGTAATGCAATATGAAATTATAAAGTTATGCTTATTTTTCATTTATGAATGAATGAATGAATGAACAAACGAAAGGACGGATAAACGAAAGGACGGATCAACGAACAAACAAAAACAAAAGAATTTATGAATGTATAAATTAATAAATGATTGATGTGTATGTGGACTCTTCTTGAGGCATAGTTGTTTTGTTGAAAATGTTAATGTAGGTCAAATGACGATACTTCTATAATTAATGGTGATTCTTTTTTTCTCTCTCTCTTTTTTCAGAATGGCTGTTCAGTGAGAATGCTAAATCCCCAGTCCTATTCCACAAAGGTCTGGCAATTGCTAGCTGCCCTTCAAGAGTACTTTGGTTGCTTTGTTGGAGCAAATATGTGAGTTATCTAAAGCCCAACGCACACTGTACAATTTTGCAACTATTCAGCAGTCGTATGACCCTGCGACTGGTACTGTGACTTTATGTACTTGCTCATTTGTACTCTTACAACTTAGTCGCAGAGCCAGTCATGAGGATTTGACATGTTGAAACTTGTTGAAATATTGTAATGTGTTTAGATACGTAATATTAAAATAATAATAGTAGACCGGCATTTATATTGCGCCATCAGTCTAGAAATTATAATCTGAGACGCATTATACTGTACAGTATATCATAACCCAATATTACCGAATATTATAATGCACTTATGAAAGACTAAAATGTAAGCAATAATAGGAGTATGCAATCATGCCAAACTATTACATAACCAACCTTTCCAATGTGTGGCATTACCAATTATTTAATTAGTTCTCTGATATTCATTTAATTTCTTCTTTTATCAACCCCTTGTTCCAAAAGCTACATGACGCCCCCTGGCTCACAAGGCTTTGCCCCTCACTATGACGACATAGAGGCCTTTGTACTCCAACTTGAGGGAAAGAAGCACTGGAAGCTATACAACCAGAGGAGTACAAATGAGGTCCTACCCAGATATTCCAGTTGTAAGTGATCAAATAAAGGATTCTTTTGATTATTCCTTCCCTCATTCATTCATTCATAATTGCATTGATTCTTTCATTCTTTCAAACATATATTCATTCAATCATACATAAGTGTAATGATTCTTTCATTCATTCATAAATGCATTGGTTATTTCATTCTTTCGTTCATCCATTTGTTAATTCATCATTCAATCATCATTTCAGTCATTCATTCATTCCTTTATACCTTCACTGTCCATTGTTCATTCATCCATCCATCCATCCATTTATCCATCCTTCATTCGTTCATTCATTCATTCATTCATTCATGCATTCATTCATTCATTCATTTATTCCATCATTCATTCATTCAGTGACTGACTGTTTTTTATCTTCCTGTACCTCACAGCAAATTTTACCGATGCAGATATTGGGCAACCGATCCTTGACACAACTCTTGAAGCGGGTGATCTTCTCTACTTTCCAAGGGGAGTTATCCACCAGGTAAACACCTACTGATTATTTTATTCCCAATCATATATCAGATTTTGTTACAAAAAGTGGAAAATATCCAATCAAATTCATCAACTTAAATTAATTTTGATTAAAAGAAGGCAAAGAAAATGGGATTCCAATGGGATTCGAACCCGAGACCGCCAGATTGCTAGACTGGTGCTCTACCGACTGAGCTATTGAAAACACTAGACGGTGCTCGTCCCCGAAACCCCTTAATTCTCATTGCCTGGTCAGATTCTTTATATGTTTGAATTAAATTAATTTAAAGATATTCCTCGTTATTTGTGGGATATAAGATAGAAACAAATAATGATGCAATTGGACATAATTCTACAAGTAATTTGTTTTGTTCTCCTTATTATGATAGTTTAAACCTTATTGTTATCTATGTATGCTCATTCAAATACCTTGAATAGGTGACTTTGTTCATCTTTACTGATTCTCTTTTTTAGTTCCTTTTAAGAAGCATGTCAACAACCTTGTATGATAAATATTAATAGGGACATTTCTGAAGTGTTATGGTTGTTTTAGTGCCTTGAGTGAATCTTTCATAAAGTAGTCGTTTGAGAAAGAGAAGGGCACTTTGTCAATTTCTGTACTTCTGAGAAATCATGCTGAAGTTTGAAAGTCATGATAAAAAAATTAATATAGCTCTATGTTTGATGCATATTCCAAAAAGCAGACATAATTATTATCTGAAAATATTGCATCACATAGAGGAGACTCCGACCTACAATATGATATACATGTGACCTTACATCACAAAATAATCAGTGAGTTGGTAACAATTATTGTGCTGGTTTTCACATGGCATTAAAATAGTAGTCCACTACCTTTCAAATGGTATATAATTTGTCATATTTGGACTAAGCAAACCCTCTCAATATGAGCCTAAAAGATTTGGAACATGGCCGAAGCAATTTTGAAATAAAGGAGAAACGGGCCGCTTCAAAGATCGGTGTCCATTTAAGCGCTGTAATCCGATCATTTTTATTTGATGAAAAGAAATATTTAAACATACATTTATTTCTGATGCTCAAAATTTCACAGAAGGTAGATAAGGAAACACTTATACAGGAATAACCAAAATCCCAAATCTCATATTTTAAAGAAAATGTGACTATTTCAGCTAATAAAAGAGAACCTACCACATCGACTTAACGATCATTTTGTGGTGTAGGGTCACATATATGAAATTTGACATAACAACTTTCTCACACACCCGATGATTGTTAACGATTTCTGCAGGCGAGCACCCCTTCAGAAACCCACTCCCTGCACGTCACCATCTCGGCCTGCCAGAAGAACTCCTGGGGAGACCTGATGGAGACCCTGATGACTCGGGCGCTGCACGTCGCTAGGGAGGAGAACATCGAGTTCCGCAAGTCGCTCCCGACGGACTACCTCAACTACATGGGCGTGGCGCATGAAGATCTTGTGAGTATTTATTTATTGACCGATTATCTCCAGTGCTTATAAATTACATGGGTTGCACCTGAAAGCAATCAAGTACCAATTCATTGCTGAGGACCCAGGCTTTTCTCATTGCTAGGGAGGAGAACATTGAGATAGTACTTCGCTGCATGAAGATCTTGGGAGTATTGCCCAAATTAAATATTCACCCTGCCGATTGAGGAAGGCAAATTATTTTTAAACACTCACATGGACTGGGGTTTGGATCATTTCTTTGTTACATTTTATTTATTTGAATAAATTAAGATGATATATATATTGTGAAATTAGAGGATTTATGTTATATTTCAAAGCTTCTTTACTAGTTCTATGTAGTTTGGATATGTAAACCAGATTCATCTTGAATTTTACTTTTATTTTCGACCTTGACTAATAGTTCAACCGAATTATTTCATTTCATTTATTCATTTAACCATTATAAAAACAACAACAATATACAAGTTGTACAAAGTAATTGATAAAAACAAATAATGGTTAGGACCCCTAAGAAGCAATAGATGCTTATAATCGGGGCCCTACACACAAAAATAAATACAATTATAACAAAAATCATAGTCATAAACAGTAAAATAATAACAATATATGTACATATATACCAGAGTACAGCATATTGCAATTAAACACATCATGCACTCACATAACCACACACACATCCATGCACACACTTATACAAAGGTATACAAAAGGATACAAAGGTAAAGGGACAGGGGAAAAAGAGAGAAAGAGAGATTCTACTCAACCACGGATCCGAGTCTTTGAAATATAGAGCGCTTATAAATATGTTTAAACCGTGTGAGTGTAGAGCTAGATCGTAGATCTTCATTCAGAGAATTCCATTGTTTGACTCCAGTGAATCGTACAGTCTGAGAGATTATAGTTGATCGGGAGAAAGGTGTATGTAACAATTGACTTTGACGTGTGGGATATGTATGAACTAATTCATTCTTTTGAAACATGGTATTAAAAAGTGGGGGAACAATTCCTTTGTGAAATTTAAACATAAACATCAAAGTGTTCAATTTTATCAACTCAAAAATAGGGATGATTTTTAATTTAACAAAGAGAGGTGTGCTTGGGCAAACAAAATTACTGTCTGTTATTAATCGGAGAGCGCGTTTCTGCAATATATTGAGTTTTAACAATTTTGATTTGTACGTATTACCCCAAATCATATTGCAATAATTCAAATGAGGAAAAAGAATCGTATAATATATATTACACAAAATATGTTTTGGCAAGAAATTCTTAAGTTTAGACAAAACACCAATACTTCTTGACAATTTAGAACACACATGATCAATGTGAAATTTCCAATCGAGCGTTTCTTCAATAATAATTCCTAAAAAATTAACATTAGTTTTTCTTTCAATTACATCATTTTCAATTTTAATCGAGTTATTATTACATGGAGCCTTTTTACCACTAGAGTGAAAAATAACATATTTAGTTTTATCGTAATTCAAAAGTAACTTATTGCATTTATACCAATCATTCAATTTAATTAATTCATCATTAACAACTGAAATCATATGAGATACATCAGAGTGAGAAAATGCAACAACCGTATCATCTGCAAATAATGAGAACTTTAACAATTTAGATGAGTGAACTATATCATTTACATACAATAAAAACAAAAGGGGTCCAAGGATTGAGCCTTGTGGTATACCGATTTTTACTTCCATCTTATGGGATTCGACACCATCGACCACCACATATTGTTTTCTATTGTATAAATAACTTTCAAACCATTGCAGTGATAAACCACGTATGCCGTAGCAATGTAATTTTTGTAAAAGAATATGGTGATCGATGGTGTCAAATGCTTTAGAAAGATCCATAAAAACTCCACAACAAAATTTTCCTTCATCAATTTCACGCAATACATAATCAGTAAAATATAATATACTCATGGAAGTACTGTAATTTTTACGAAAACCAAATTGCTCTGATATTAAGCATTCATATTTCAACAAAAATTTGTACAATCTTGTATGCATTATTTTTTCTAGCAACTTTGCAAAAATCGAAATCAAAGCAATAGGTCTATAATTTTCAATATTTTCCTTAACATTTTTCTTATATATAGGTATACTTTTAGCAATTTTCAACTTGTCAGGTACAATACCGCTTAATATCGACTTATTAAAAATATCAACTAACGGTTCAACAAAACATAAAATACAATTTTTAACAACCTTAGGCGAAATACCGTCAGGACCACATAATTTGTTTGATTTTAAGATAGATGATGCTTCAATAATTTCTTGAATTGATATTGGTTGCATAAAAAAAGTATTTGGGTTATTCTTAGGGAGTTATTCATTGAAAGAATGTGTTGATGGATGAATTAAATTTGCAATTTTATCACCAATATTAACAAAGAATGAATTAAATTGTTGAGCAATTTCTTGTCTAGAGTTTAACCTAAAATTTTCATAGAACATATTTTGAGGAAACCCACTTACTTTCTTATTTCCTAATATCATATTAATTTGTCTCCAAGTTTTCTTCAAGTCTCCTTGAATCTTATTAAATAAATTATCATAATATTTCCTTTTAGACATACGTATAACACTTGTTAATCTATTCTTATAATTAACATATCTATTCTTATGATTCACACTAGGTTTTTTAATACTTATTTCATATAATCTATGTTTGCGTTTGACAGAAGTAAGGATGCCTTGGGTAATCCAAGGTTTCTGAAATCCATTTTTCTTTTTCTGATTACATGATTGAAAAGGAAAACATTCATCATATATCAAATAAAACTTCTCTAAAACAATTCATAACAATTATTTGCATGTTTACTTTTATACACATCTGTCCAATAGACATTAATCATTTTTTCTTTAAACATTATTATTCTTGAATCATTAATCAATCGAGTTCTTACTTGTTTTTTACCAGGTGTATTATAAAATGACACCTCTTTAAATATACTAAATATGGGAAAGTGATCAGAGACATCGCTATAAATAATTCCAGTGTATTTTTGGTATTCAATCATATTTATAAATATATTATCAATTAATGAGGCCGTATTTTCTGTAATTCTAGTCGGTTTAGTGATCAATGGATACATATTAAAAGAAAACATCAGATCTAAAAAATCGTTTGTTTTAGTATGTAGTCCATAATTCATAATATTAATATTAAAATCGCCCATGATGCAGATGTTTTTATTTTCACTTTCCAATATTTGCAAAATATCTTGCATTTTTTCATTAAAGCAAGTAATATTTGTGTCAGGTGGTCGGTAAATACAACCTATTAACATATTTTTAGCTGTTTGCATTACTTCCACAAATATCATTTCATAATTATCAAAAGAACAGGTTAAATCATCACGAATTTTAAAATCCAAATTGTTCTTAATATACAAAGCAACTCCGCCACCAATTCTAATCGGTCTACATTTATGCAATAGACAATAATTATCAATACTATACAAGTTACAATTTGTGGAAGATTTAAACCAGGTTTCAGTTATCGCAATTGCACTAAAATCATAATCTAACGAAGACAATAAAACCTGCAACTCATCAAAATTTTTCTTCAAACTTCTTGCATTTAAATGTAAAAATGATAATTTTGATTTGTTATTTTTGAATTTTGTCTTAAAATCATCAGAAAATGTGTATTTACAATTATTTACCAAATGAACATCTGATTCATCATCTAAACACGTGTGTTCACAATCATTTAAATCAGGAATGCAATTGAAATTAAGTGGATTGACCTTTAAATGAAGTAATCTATCTATATTAATGTGTTGGTCAAAGTGAAAAAAATCATACATAGTTAACTTAAATTCATTATCGTCAGTGACATAATTAAATGGAAACGTTTGAGATATACAATCAATACATAGCCATGGTTGAGAGGAAGAAAGGTGAAAAGAACAACCACACTGAACACACACACTCATTCACACCGTTATGTTGTACGTTTAAAAGAGTTTAAAAGTAAAAATAGTTTCTTTCATGTCCTTTGATCTCGTTTAGATATTTGGAAGGTCATTTTCTCCGCGGACCCCTCTGGTAATGAATCGCCCCCCAGTGGCCGGTATCAGTGCTATCACCCTCCCATCAGATGTCCAAGCTTCCTTCACCGCAGGGTTGGCTCTGGTTTTCGCGAGTAAATCTTGGTTCTTTCTCGTCAAATGCTCATGGATGGACATTCGCGAGCCCTTCAACAACTTCCTGTTTTTGATCACTTGTTGCCTGTTCTGGTACGACACGAATTTGACCAAGAGTGGTCGAGGTGCCGCCGATGACGATTTGTTTTGACGATTTATCTCCTCTCTCCGTCCGTGCCTCGTCTGAACGCGATCGCTAGATGGCGCCCCTCTCAAAGTGGAGTCAGCGTCAGTGCCCTGGTTACGACGCTGAAGTCGATGCGATCGGTCTATTGTGACTGGGTCTAGGTTGATGTGTAGCTTCTCACGGGCGATCGAGCACACTAGTTGAGTGGTGTCCTCATCCTTTGTCTCCGGTACCCCAAAGAAGAGAAGGCAATTTCGTTTTGAGTATTGCTCTTGGTTGTTTGCCTCGTTTTCTAAACGAAGAAGACGGGATTGTTGCTCCTCAATGAGGCCGTTCAATTTCTGGACCTCTTTTGTGTGTGATTGCTGTGCTGTTTCCAGGTCCATTATCTTGCTTTCCTGCCTTTTAAGTTGATCAATGAGTTCTGCGAATTGTTCTCCTGCTGCATCTCTGACTGCTATTTTGACAGATTCAGCGAACCGTTCACTTGACAATACTTTGTCTACAGCTCTGTCAACTGCTTCATCCATAGAAGATGCAACTATAACCTTTTCATTCTGTATTTTAGCAATATTTCCTCATATTAAAGGCTGTGCAGCATGTTTATTTGCAAATTACAAATCTCGACCAGCACTCGAGCATATCTTTAATCTACTTTTATTTCTGATCTAGGATGATGATCGAAGGGATCACTTTGTGAAGAAGATTGGTGACCTATTCTCCAAGCTGTTCAAGTCCGCTCCTATCGATGCTGCTGTGGATCAGATGTCCACCGGATTCATACACACCAGTCTGCCACCAGTGCTAGAAGAAGGTGAGCAGCAATCATATTCTGAATTGTGTAGAATATTTTATTTATTCATCAATTTATTTATTTTTCATTTCCAACAAAGGTAACATTTACAATGGAAGGAACATAATAAATATTTTCACAAAAAGTTGATACAACAAATGCAAATGAACACAGTTTAATATGATGTACAAATATTGTTCATATGAATGATTGTTGGAAATGGAGAGCACTGCTGAAAAGCAAAGCTTGTAAATTGCAGCGCTCTCAAAATGTAATGTTTAATGTTTATGAAGAAAAGAAGCTGTCAGTAGTTAATAATCTGCTTCATCACTACTGAATGATATTATTTTGTTTAACTTAGTGAGATGCAGTATTAAAGGGATCTAGTAACTTTGTTGAAATGTGCAAAAAACTTGAAAATGGATGATACAATGTGTATTTCTGTAGTCTGATATGTCCACCGAGTGACGTGTGAAAGTTCCATGGTAGTTGTATATCAATTGACGAGTAATGAGAGAAAATGCAAAGTGGTATTTGGTAACTCGCTGCACTTACTTTGTACACAGCTATATTTATCCACTAGATAATAATAAAACTGAATACTTCAATCATACATATCTTTATAACGGAAGAGAAATTTGGAAAAACTGAAAGCTGTTTCATGCTTCTATTGATAATATAAATACAACAAGGTTTGTGAGAACTGCTAGAGTTCCAAGTAAGTTTTGAGGATTTTGACAATGTTACTAGACCCCTTTAACCTGTTCAGGACTGATTGATTTTGCTATAACATGTATTCTCCATAGACCCTAGCCCGAGTAATTTTGGGACCAGTCTTGAATGGATTAAGGTGGCCTGTCAAACCAATCAACCTTATTATCACTTTCAAATATCATTTTTGGTCAATATTCCAGTATGAGTTTGTATTAAAACCTGATGGTGATTTTTAAAGAGACTAGTGACCATGTGAGGTTTTGATCAGACCAACAATGTACATGTATTTGGGTATAAATGCCAGAATGAATATCTGTACCTGTTTTATCTCTGCAGCCGAGGAGTCTTGCAGTATCTTTGGATCCGATGTCTCGTGTAAGAACGGCGTCATCTCCGGTCTTATCCAACTCGATGACGACACACTCGTGAGGCTGGTCAGGAGAAATGTTCTCAGGTACACAGATAGAGAAGCAATTTTTGTACTATTTTTCATTCCCATAATTGCCAAAAAATCGACAAAATTTATAGTGATAAATAATGTTTTTTGTGATAGTGATAAATAATGTTGTATTCCCCCATCATTTTGTTCTTGTTCACTCCAGCTTGTTGCTGGTCGCACCTTCCACCCACCTGTTTATGTATATAACTCTATGTTGATTACAGTTAGCTGTCATTTGTACGCCTGAAGAAGAATCTGCTAGATTTGATAGCTCGCAGCTTCATTGATTTACAAATAATGTTTTTATTATTATACAGTGCCTATTATATGTTTGATTATCATCTCTAACACTTTTTTTATTAAAACAAACTTGTTATTTCAACACTCTGTTCTCTCTTGTACCTTGTACAACTTGGCAATAATAGACTGATCAGAATAAATGTCTTCAGACGGGTTCTTTTGATGATTCTATACTTCACATGTTTTATGTTAATGACAGAATGTCAATTAATATTTTATTGAACCTCTTTAACATCTCCCCCCCCCCCCACCCCATAAAACTTGTCTTTCTGTGTGGAATTTATAAATAGAAGCTTTTAACCTGTAGAAATAACATGAATGAACAAGAATATGTGATTTTGTCCTTGATCAAATGAGTAATGTTTTACTTTCATGTTTATCCTGGTTATGTATGTAAAGGTTTTGTGTGATTCGAAAAAGAAAGTATAAATTGTTCATTGAACAGTAATTTATTAATAAACTTAGTTTCATGTTTGTCCTGAAATTTACAAGTTGGTTTGGTATGTTAGTGTGATTTGTTTATTGATCAGTGATGTAATGTATTACTTTCATGTTTATATCCTGTAATGTACAGGTTGGTGTGATTTGAAAAAGAATGTATAAATTGTTTGATGAACAGTGATTTATCGCTGAACTTTCATGTTTATCCTATAATGTACAGATTGGGTCTGATTAGAAAAAGAAAGTGTGAATCGTTCATTGAACAATGATTTATTTGTGAGCTCTCATGTTTGCCTTGTAATGTACAGGTTGGTGCCTGAAGAAGAGAAAGTCCTAGTGTACCACTCCATGGAGAACTCAAGGGTGTACAAAGAGAAGGAGCCCCAGTATTTTGAAATCCCATCTGAGGTAAGTTAATAATAATTCTGTGGTCAACTGTATTAGATGTATTTTAGGGGTTATTTTTTGTTTATACATATAAAAATGAAAAGATGCAAAATACTGCCGAAAACTGCATATCTATATAAATATAACCTGTCTACTGAAATTGATATGGGGACTAAATTGTCTGATAAAGCAGATCCTCTTCAATTGCTAACTGATTTTATATCAAATGATTATACTGATTTGTTATCTGATCATGAAATATGTGGTTTATTTTTTAAACAAAATGTACAAGTGCAAAATTTAATCGGAAGTAAAGCATATGCAGTTCACATTGCTTTTCTGACGTGTATTCAGGTAGCTTGTGCAGTTAGTAAGCAACAAATATAGTATTTTACTTTCACTTCAAGGCTGACAACAAAGGTATTTGTCCTTGTTCATGGGTATACTACATGTATATACAGTGGTATTCAATGTATTTCTTTATAACATTTTATTTCTAGTCTGCTCCTGGCATTGAGCACCTGATTCACAGCTACCCAGAGTATGTGCCTGTCAGCAGCTTGCCTGTCCTAGCAACAGAAGATGAGGAAGGTTCAGAGGTGAGGTCATGTATTCTCATTATGTTATCTAATGTTAATACTGTGATGAATAGATGAATAGTATAGGTGTCATATTTAGAGTGAGCCATTAACTTTGTTAAATGTAACCAAAATCACTTGGAGCTTTCACATTTATCTTGTACCTTGTTGTTCGGTTTGTGATAACAAAAAATGTAATGAGTTTTGATTTGGCAAATGTCTCCTTAATTATGGAGTTATTTATGATTGAATGAAAAGTGTTCCAGAACGCTTTTTAATTGTAGTCAAAATAAATGGGCAGTAGGTGATCAAATCTGACATCAATTTCACTTCTTTTTTTTCACTAGGGTTTGATACATGTATGGGAAGAAGTTTTTTATCTAATTCCTCAAAACTGTTCCAAGCTGCTTGTAACTTTTAAATGTGTAGGTTCTTATTAATTTGGTCAAATTATTGTCATACTTTTGGTATGCATGTTTTGCCTTATTAATAATCCATTTAAATTCCCATAATGGTCAATACATATTACATGAGGTTCCCATAGGCAATGTATTAATCTGTTGATTTGTTTGTTTTTGTTTGTTTTGTTGTTTCTCAGCAGGCCGACCTAGCCCAGCTGCTATTCGAGAGGGGTTTGCTGGTCACAAGACGCAGACTGGAGCCTGTGACTCCAGTGGGATCAGCGAATAGTAGAAACAAGGTGGCAATTCATGAATCATTGTAGCAGCAAGAAAAGGAACTGTCGTAAAATGTGGCAATACATTGATGTTACATGTAAGGCTAAGAGTAAGTCTTCACATCTTTATGCTGGTCACCAAACTAGCACTGGAGCCTGTGACATCGGTGGAAGCAGCAAATAGCAGGAGCATGCCAGCAATTTATGAATTGTTGTAACAGCAAGACCACTAGCAGGTATAAATTGTGACAATAAACTATTGTTAGAATCAAGGTATGTTATAGTCCTATACATTGTTTTGCTGGTCGCCAAACACTAACAGGAGCCTGTGTCATAAAAGGAAGCAGCAAATACTGTGAACAAGGTGGCAATTCAGGATTCACTGTAGCAGCAAGAGCTGTCGCATACTATGTAAAATGTTGCAATAAACTAGGTAAGGATAAGTCTTAATGTATTTTTGCTGGTGACAGGATGCAGACTGGCTCCTGTGATAATAACAGAAGCAGCGAATAGAAGGAACAACTTAAATTGCGATTCATTATATTGGAAGAGCACAAGCATATCATCTGTTTAAAATGTGTCAATAATTTTTTGAATATGGAAAATACTGCTGAAAACTGCTTGTCTACTAAAAAATCGCCAATGTGGTAAAATGAGAGTCGTATACAGCCTAGCTTTCGATAATTTTTTGTTGGGATAAGGCAAAGTCTTTACCTACGTTGCCGACATTGTAAGCAGTTAATATCACATCAAGATGTAAATTATTGAATCCCTTTACAGCAGCAAAACCAGAACCAAATGTTAATTGAGTAAAAGTACTAGCCTGGGATTCAAAAAGAGGTCTGTATATCTTTATCTTGTCATTACTGAACGTAAAACTACTTCTTCAATACTTATAACCCATACATTTTGTGTACAGATATTTCAGTGAATTTCAGACGTATGAACATATTTGACGGATTATTTTTTTTTTATTGCATTTGTTCTGCTATAGCAGATTCCTTACTGTTAAAAAATGATTAATTTGTGATTATTTTCTTTTTCTGTGGGAGTGAAATCCCCAGAATGCACAAATTGAAATATGCTAACAAATACATTGGCCCGTATTCACAAAGGAGGTTTGTACAAACCATGGTTAACATCTATGGAATGCCAATTGTAAACTCATGGAGAGAGAATGTAAATTCCTTACTTGTTAACAATGTTGATGGTACACATTCTCTCTCCATCAGTTTACAATTGGCATTCCATAGATGTAAACCACGGTTTGAACCATGGTTTGTACAAACCTCCTTTGTGAATACCGGCCATTGTATCTGATATCCGACTGATATCACACGTTATTTGAGTTAGTAAGGTTGTACAGTGGAACCTCATTATAATGAGGAGATGGGACCATGTTAATTACTTTGTCATCACACTTTTTTAAACACATTCAGGACTGTCTGATTTTGCTATAACATGTATTTTCCATAGACTGAAGCCCGAGTATTTTCGGGACCAGTCCTGAATGGGTTAATGAGGTTCTACTGTATGCAGAAAAGGTCATAGGTTTATGGTGCATGTATTATGTTAATTTCTGAGTGCACCTTGAAATGGCTGGCCGGTCTTCACATTATTGATTGAATAATCATTGTAATGCTTTAGTTCTGTGAATGATGCCAAATAATAATGATCAGAGAGAAATATGAACTGATATAATATTGTTTGTGATTCAATACTGTTGACTTTTCCCCTAGAACATTAATTCCTTCAATGGAAGCAATGGAGACGACTTTCACCACCGGATAATTTGATTCCGACAATTTTCTATCTGTCGGGTGTCCGTTAATGATATCGGATGTGGTCAAGAGTATCTGAATTTGGATACCTCACACGAACGATTAGATTATGACCTTAATATCTTACAGAGAACCTGATGATCTTGACCTTGTTTCAAATGTTTTTTGGTGTAAAGATACTGTCCATCTTTTACACGCAATAAGTTCCAAGATTATTGTCTACTGTGAAAGAAATTATGATTTAAGAGCTTGCCTGGGTAGATTAGGACTTGAAACCTCCTTTTCGTGGAATTATATATTTTAAGACTTCAGAATAATAATCTGTTGCTGCGACTGTAAAGTCCAAATTACAGCTTCGTTTGATCTAAAATTTCACTAGGGTGACATATTTATGCTCTTCTTTTTACTGTAAACTGTTCAGATGTTTTGTAAAGCGTGTCTTTGGTTGAAAGTTTAGCAGCAAATAATCACTTCAAGACTAGTGTTCGGTCTACATTTTTTGAAAGATGATCATGACGTAATTTAGATGAGTTATTATTATCTGAAATACTTGATTATTTGAGGATACAACTTCCACAGTGTATTTCACTTTTTAGATATCAGCACAATGTTCATAATCACCTTGGTGAATACTAACTGTTTGTACTCATCGAAATTTGTATTGGTGTAATTTGTAAATCATGTTCTGTTTCAACAATATGTAATCATAATTACTTCCACAAAATTATTTTGTGTATAACTTGATATGCGCCATAATGTTATTTTCCATATAATGTGTTTCAGTGAAAATCATGAACATTATTTTGTAAAAAATATATTATTATGTCAGTATGACATGCCAATACTGTGCTTCCATTTTAATGTTTAATTTGCTATTAGTGTACAAACCTGTATTATGTTAAATAAAATGTACTTTTTTTTTCAACCTCATGTTTTGATATTTGTGTTTTTCTGTAGTTGCATTGTATTGTTGGGGACCAGGAACTTGGGTAAATGCATGGGTGTCAACAGGCGGGCGGGAATATGTCCCCCCCCCCCCCCCACACTTCTGAAATTGGAGGGTATCCCCTCCCCCAAGACACACACACTTTTTCATATATATTATGTCATGTATGTTTGATTCCATAGCTTTCACTACATAGCAAGTACAATTTCTGTCTTATTATGGACGAAATGACACAATTTCACAAGTTAAAAAATGCACAGAACCCTCCCAATGCCCCCCCCCCCCCCCCCCCCTCCCCCAACACACACACTTTGAAGAAGCTGCTGATGGCCTTGGCTTAGGATGTGTGGTGATAGATGGGTGGAATTTTAAATTATTCATCTAAAAGCAGTTTCAATTTTCCTGGTAACAATTTGTTTATTGCAATGGTTTAATCACAGCTAGCCCTTCAGCATTAGTCTGAATAAATCACCCCTCCCCCCCCCCCCAAAAAAAAAAAAAAATTGGGGGAATTTTTAAACCAATACCTCAAACTCTTTTTAAAGGGATCGAGTAACTTTGTTGACTATGTGCAAAAAGTGGTGAATGGTTGATACAATGTATATATGTTGTTATCCGAAATATCTCCAATGGGTATTGTGTGAAAATTGTTTCCCTTTTTATATGTGGTTTAATCAACTTTCTCAACTTTCCTCTGTCAATTGTCATATGCCTATCATGTGTCTGTCTCTTCATGTTGCTCTTGTTCTTTTCCTCACTCTCTCTCTCTCTCTCTATTATTCTCTCAACATTCTATAATTGCTGGGCCGCAATTCACTGAAATAACAATTTCTTGAATTCATTTATGAAGTGGCAATTCAAAATCATTTTAATTTGAAATATTCAAATAAGCAAGCAGTTCACTGAACTGGATTCGATAACACGGCCATAAACAAACAAACGAAAAGTACGTTATTTTCTTCACTGTTAATGTTCTGAAAATATAAACGTTCTTCTTTTGTTATATCTTTGTAAAAAATAAAAATGTATCAAATCTAGGAATAACTCTAGAAAATTCTTGCGACACTTGGTTCTACACACATTGATGCATCTACATAACATAAATTACATTCATTGGCATTTCATCATATTTCTGGTTTATATTTAATACACAAATCAATTTAATTGACTGCATTTTTATTATATATATGTACATTTACAACACTATCAAACATTAAGACATGGTTTGATTAAAAAACAAATACACGTAAAATATTATGGCTTAGCCAGCACACGTCAGGGGGCGTTCGGGCTGTTATGCGCCACATTTTTGAAAATATACCAACATGGTTGTAGAATTATTGTTGATAATCTCTCTATTAAATAATTATATTAACCAAACATCACATTCACATTTTATGATAAAAGCAATTGTTGAAACTTGAGGCGTCTGTAGGGCACCGTCGTGTGTAGACTGCTGACTTTCTAATGAAAACAGCCCTGAAACTTAACCGTTTATATGTTTTACTAACATCCAAGCATCATTGAATTATAACTAAGTTTTAATGATAACTTACAAGTTTTAGTTATAACTAAGTTTTAATGATAACTTACAAGTTTTTTAGTTGTCGAGATTCAAGTTCACCTTCAGATATAGAGCGATAATCTCGCAATTCATTAAAAAAAAATGGTTCCTACATTTCAAAAACTGTTTTTTATTTAAGCTGAAACGTAGAAAAGATGAAGGAATTTGACCTTACAGCATTCATCTCTCGATTTAGAGTTTATCTTAAACTGCTATTTAAATCAATAGCTACAATACAACTGTTCTTATCTCTTATAATCACGTTATCACACTCCTTGTGAAATTGCCTCATTATCAACACACTTACGTTGAAATTTGATTTTATGTCTCTATATTATTAAATTCAAAGTCTGTCACACAAAGGTCCGAGGCTGCCGAAGGAACTTCGCTTTGGATTTGTGCTTCATTATCGACAAAAGCTGCCATCTTCATAAATGTTGTTTTCTCCATTGATGGATATCCCGGCAATTTACCAACTCCGTTTTGAGCAGTTCCTTGTGGAATTGCTTTAATGCTATCGACAACAAATGCCAAGTATTAATAATAATGTAATTCAAATTTATTGCATATAGGCAAATGTAGATGGTCAGACTCCCCAGTTAAATTTCATTTGATCAAACTACCGTCGCAACGCGTATACGTTGAATAGTGTAATTACGTCAATATCGACAACCCTTGCTCTGCATCTTCTTTTCCCACAATATTGAAATTTGTAACGTCAACTGGAAAAGGCTATAAAAATAGTCTTTGAAATATTAGTATAGTGTTCATTTGATCAAACTTCCATCGCATCGGGACCACTATCCAAACGATTATTCGTCTTCTTTTCCCTCAAGATTTGTTGAAGTTTGCATCGTCAAATGATGGAGACCAGCATATAAAATAAATTTCTGTCTCGTAGAGACCACTGTCCTGAAGAATTAAAGGCTCGGCTTTGGACAGCTCCTGAAATTACTTCACTATCGACAACGGTTAGTTTCATCTTCGTTTTCAAGATTTGTTGAATTTTGTTACGTCAACTGGAGAAAGCTTGGTATACTAGTAATCTCTAAAAATAGTGTTCCTAATTTTGATCAAACTTCTGTCGCATCGGGACCACCGTCATGACGATTTTAAAGCTCAGCTTTGGACAGTTACAGTTTCTCCATTGCTCCACTATCAACATCAGCTTTTATCGTCTTTTGTCCCCAAGATTGGTTGAAGTTTGTAGCGTCAAATGATGTAGTCCAGTCTCTATAATAAGCGTTCATTTGATCAAACTTCTGTCGCATCGGGACCACTGTCGCGACGATTTAACAGCTCGGCTTTGGACAGTTCCTTGTGGAATTGCTTCACCATCCTGGCAAGAACCTTGAAGGAGTCGTGTAGTCCCACACCAGTGTTTCCTTGTGTCGGTTGCACGTACCACGGGTGGTTCGGAGTCAGGCGCCTCAGGTCCATGATGTCGGTGATTTCAGACGCGGCCAGTGCACCTGGTATTGTAAAAAGAGAACAATCATTAATTGTTTTAATTTTAGAAAGAAGTGTACGTCGATCGATGTGAAAAATCGTTTGCGCGTTGTGGCAAAGAGGTTTATTTTGGCACCTTGATTTTATCAAAGATTATAACGTTTCATTCACTCGGCCACCCACTGTCCATCTTGAAACAGATCAATTTTTAATATAATTTCAAGAAAAGGAATGCTTTCATAAATCTTTCTTCCAAGCATGTTCACAATAAAGGGCCTATATAATAATGCAAATTATTCGTTTACAGCTCGTAATTCCGAAGGTTCGTTATTCCGATGGTTCGGTTATTCCGAAGGTTCCGAGGGTTCATTCTTCCGAAAATGAAATGGGGTTCGTTAATCCGAAAATGAAATGAGGTTTGTTAATCCGAAAATGAAATGAGGTTCGTTAACTTTATCCGAAAATAAAATGATGTTCGTTAATACGAAAGGTTCAATACGAACCCCATATAATTTTCGAATTAAAGAACCCCATTTCATTTTCGGATAAATGAACCTTCGGAATAGCGAACCCTACTGTATTTCATTTTCGGATAAACGAACCTTCGGAATATCGAACCTTCGGAATAACGAACCTTCGGATTAATGCAACAAATTATGCTATAAGGAGGCCACATCTACCCGAAAGACTATAACGTGCGGCGTGCCGCAGGGGTCAGTTCTAGGTCCTACATTGTTTTTAATTTATATTAATGATTTACCTTGTTGTACTAACTATTTTAACTTCAGATTGTTTGCGGACGATTCAAATATTTTTCACACGTTTGATGAGAATCAAAATGAAATTGATGTAAATGAGGTTAATGAGCAACTGAATGCAGTTCAAAAATGGTGTGATGCTAATAAACTTACTATTAACTTAAAGAAAACTAATTATATGTTCATTAAAAGTAAGCGACGGGTAATTGCTGTAAATGGTGTTCTTAGACTGTCGAACACAGACATTAATGATGTGAGTGTGGCATCTTTTGTAGGAGTTCAAATTGATAGTACATTGTCTTGGAAGCATCACATTGATTTTGTAAATAAGTGTGTTCGTAGAAAAGTGGGTTTGCTATTTAAATTGAGATATTTTGTTCCTCGGTATATTCTTGTGCTCTTGTATAAATCGTTTATACAGCCCCACTATACTCTATGGAATTGAGGTATGGGGAAGCAGTTATAAATCTCGCTTGAATTGTATTTATTTGGCTCAGAAGATGGCTGTGCGAGCTATTACATTTTCATTATTTAGAGCATCCTCGGGACCATTGTTTAAACAATTGGGGATATTAGATGTTTTTGATTTGCATGAACTGGCAGTTTCAACGTTTGTATATGATTTGTATAACGGAAATTTACCGCACACACTATTAGATTATTGTAAGATTGTACACCATACTTATGCAACAAGAGGACAAGAAAATTCAATGCTACCCTTGCCAATTTGTAAGACGACACAAGGTACATTTACTATTTCCTTTGTTGGACCAAAGCTTTGGAATAGCTTACCTCAGAAAATTAGAGAACAAAAAACAAGATGTTCATTTCGTAAGGCCCTCACAATGTATTTGATGAGCAAATAAATTACCTGTATGTTAGCAGTTAGTTACGTTTTGTATTGTGAATGTAAACAATATAATCTTAATATCAAGTATAATGCTTATTTTGTAATATAGAGATACACTATCGATATAGTGAAAAGAGAGAACCAATCTCGACTAGCACTTGTGCTAACTTTTGGTTTTCTTTTAGCAACAACCTTAACTTTTGTATAAATGTGTTTTATAGTATGTAAGCATTGATTAAGTTTTACTAATCTATTGCAGTGATTCATTGTTTTGTAAATTATGTACAGTTGATGTACATATATATGATATTGTTGTTGTTAATAAACTTCAAACTTCAAACTTCAAACTTCAAACTTCAAATGTTCGGATTAACGAACCCTCAGGTATACGAAATGTTTGTGTTCGGAATAACGAACCGCACCCGTATTTCCATACCAATATCACCCACATTAAACCCATTCCCTTCAAAAGTCTAGATCTCCCATAGACTTTTTACAGGGGACACCATGCAGGTTTCAGCAAGTAATATATGTGAAGGGCACTCAAAGCACACAAGGTATTGATATTCCAGTTATACCTGGAAGATCTTGCTTGTTTGCCAGCACCAGTACCGGGATTCCTGGCGTCATGTAAGGGTTGGTTAGCGCCCTCATCAGCTCGTCTCGCGCCTCCCATAACCGAGCTTTGTCCGCACTGTCCACCACGAAGATCAGACCTGAAACGCAAATAAAAGCGATACGATAGTGAATGGTGATATAGATCTAGTAAAACTTTCAAAATCCACAAAACTTACTTCTCTAGCAGTTCTCACGTACTTCAAGGAAGCATGGAACATGTTTCGGTTTTCCGAAATTCTCTTTCGTTAAAAAGATTAATTCATGATTGAAGTGTTCGAAATTTCGTATTATCCACTGGATAAAATACACTGTGTACAGAGTCAGTGCAATGAGTAAGCACATATCATTTTCGTATGCATTTTCACTAATTTCTTGGTCATATGACATTTATGTTAGAATTTTCTCACAACACTCAGTGGACATACATATTGGGATTACAGAAATAAACATTTATCGACCCTTCTTCAATTTTTGCACATGACTGTCAACAAAGTTACTAGATCCCTTTCATATTAATTTGACGAATAGCTTCGGACCAATATTTTGTAGAATTTAATAAGTTTTTCATCTTGTTTCCAATTGTATATGATATTTGATGACGTTAATAACTGTCCGCAAAGCTAAAGACAAAAATAACGATGTATTTTTATAGCGAATTGTGGTTCCTTCGTTCATGGCTTTTTATTGGTACTCAGTATTTTCACGATGAGTTATATCTTTCGCATTAGCTCATCGTGATCGCTTGCCTGTCTATGAGGACTAGACAAGGCTTTCTTATATACAACTCTATGGTTAAGACATATACCCGCAGAGATTTTTGTTTAAAAGAAGAAAAAAAAGAAGGAGAAGTATAAATCACTAAATTGCAATTAATGGAACCCGGTCAGCTTTCATGCATACTTGTGAATACTAAAACGTGTGATGAAATTAAATTGTATGCATTCTATACGTATCGGAGAAAGAAAATATGTCACGTGTATAATGAGTTCAAGACCACTCCCAAAAGCAAAATGACACATCTTGGCAAATCATGATAGGTTTTTTAGAAAGACTGAGTAAACAGTACTGCACGTTAGCTTCCGAACAGTACGAAGTTTTACGAAATGCTAGCAAGCCTATAGTGAAACTAACTATTACAAACTAAGACACAGGCACAAGCCGAACTGACTAGTTACAAACACCTAATATACTTGAAACTACCGTAATAGTGAATCTAAGCATCGAAAGGAGTATAACTATTTAGAAGAAAATATATCATATCGAGACTGCAATTTTTTTTTACTTTGTGGTAGATAATTTCCTTTGCTGTTTTGAATATGAACATGCGGAAGTAGAACATTCGAAGATCGGACCTTCTTGCAAACCCCTAACCATTTGATCTATATATACTATGCTGATGCAATAAACAGTTAAAGGGTATTTATTTGATAAACCATTTAATAATCATTTTCCCTATACGACCCTCTCTACTTAAAAAGAACACTGCAAGCGTGAAATGCAAACACAAACGTGAACAAAAGCAGCGGCAGTCCTCCACATTTGTTATTTCCTTTTGATCGCCAGACCATGAAGTGTTTTGAAATAAAAACACCCACGTGTGTTTGCTTTATGAGTGATGGCAGACAAAATATGAATTATGCATACTACCTATATTATAGTCACAAGAAAGGATTGATTTCGAATGATGCATTTTGTTTGCATTGTGTGTCGAACATCTCAACGTCAAACCAGAGAAATATACATTAGCCTATATGTCCTGTTTAACATCGGAGGGTAATCATTATGAGGGGGAAAATATACAACTAAATTATACAGAGTGCTGCCTTCCGTAATACATATCATTGGCTACAAAGTTCTCGACTTATTTGAGCGCCGGTCTAGCAATCCGCAGGTCTTGGGTTCGAATCCCGGAGGAACTTCCCATATTTGCTCTTTTTCATTTATATAATTATAATCTGTAATATACATGTATATTACTTTCTTAAACGCTACTTAGTCAGAAATAACCAAGGAGGTACTATAATTTACCTACCTCCTTGAAATAACCGTGCTTTTTATTTTTGTATGGGGTTTTCTTTGATGAGTTCGTATTCCCTTTCACCCCAAACCGAACGAACTAGTAAAATGGGGCCAGGGGCCAGACGTAACTGTCGAAACAGCTAGACACTGATTTGTCTAACCTATACATGCACAGTATTGATTGAGTGCATGCAATTAAATTTCCTTGCAGATAATAATCCCCACAACCAACACAACATGAGTAAATTCGAGGAGGCGGGAAGATATTGTTATGTATGAACTGAGGACGAATCGTCCCGGGGCACCTCGGCCTCGGAGGCTCGGCGGGTCGGAAACTGCTCGTTTCCATCCACAAAATGGATCCCGATGTCTCGCTCCCTCCTCGTCTATTATACCATGAACCTACTGATTATACTAAGGTCAGACAGGGTTCAGAGGATTGGTTAGGAGTTGTGACCAGATGAGGAAAGACAAAGAGGTTCTAAAATGTGTTGTTTTTTTTCCTTTAATGACTCTGATGGCTTCAAAGAATCTGTTTAAAATAATCCAGAACCGAGTAAAGACAGAATTGATGACTTTTTTTTTTCCACCTGTTCCAATAGTTTGAGAAGATGTCTTTAAATTTCAGGTATATTCGTGTCTACATTATAACCTAAAAAAATAATTTATTATCCGCATCACCGAAATGGAATATCATCATTGTGTTAGTGCATATAATAATCGTTATTTTAATGATTTGATTCTTATAACAATAAACTGAAACTCGAATAAAACAAAAAAAGTATTTGTTACCGTTTGAAAGTAATCCGCAGCAAGTTTGCCTATATAAGTTAAAGTCGGCTGATTGGGACACGGCATGTATTGATGGGGCCGACTCATTTATTATAGAGCTGTGTTGTATACAACTCTATGGGCAGACTGTATGTATTACTGGTATTTTAAGAAAATGTTGGTCTTTCCGTCTTAGCTATACGCACTGCCCCTCCCCAATACAACAGCATATTGATGACAGCAACATAAATAAGTCCTTTATCATCTTATTTCCCCACGTTAGCCCACGCTTCGCCACTTGACGGGCACTTGACATACATACATCGACATAGGCGTACCCAGGGGGTGATTCAAACCGCCCCCTCCCCTTTGATGAAAAAAATTACTGTTTTGGGGGTTCAACCCCCCCCCCCCCCCCCCCCCCCCCTTGACCACTTTTAACTGGTTTCGAGGTCAACATAACAAGTGGCCTTGGTCTCGGCCTCGAAAATTTGTGAAGGATCTCGGTCTCAGCTTTGACATTTTTGGTCGGACCCCCACACCCCTACCCCCCCCCCCCCCCCCCCCCCCCCCGCTTACACGTCTCTCAACCAGTGGTCTCGGCCTCGGCCTCGGAAATCCTGGGTACGCCAGTGTATATCGGGCATACATCGTGACAAAAACACGGACATGCAGGCAGCAAAGTTAGTAAATTATTCCTTTTCAAACCAATATCATGAGACAAAGTTTTAAAAAATCATTTCAATAGAGGCGTATGAATGGGGAAAATACCACAATTAATTATGGTACACTATAAATTTATCCCCAGATGACAAACTTGATTTTGATCAAAACAAATTCGAAACGAAAAAGATCAGCGGGATAGTTTTCAAGGCTCGCCACCAAGCCCACCATTAGACAGGGACATGTACATCCATGCATAGTACATATAACGTCCTTTTTATGATTGTAGTTCTAAGGTGGTTAACGAAAGTTTCAAAGTTTCCCAGACGGAAATGACCGCCCATATTATTTGGAAGGGTGTCTTTTTCAATTTTGTTTGACAAGAGAATTATTATTTTGTCCGCGCATACCACATTTTGTTCCAATAACATAGCTATATCGAATTGACCCGGAATCAGTCACGATCATGTCCTCAGGGTGTATGTATACTCGAACTTGAGGAACCTCTCAATTGATTTTTGTTCCTACCCAGAGGAATTTGTTGATGCCCAAAATGATATGTGTTTGATGGTTTGGTCCGAAAATAACACGACTTTGCCCAAACATGACATATTTCCCCCAAATATTACATGGTTTTGCCAAAATATGACACGGTTTTGCCCGGCGAATATGACACAGTTTGCCCGAATTTTAGGTGCCTTTTGCCCGAATTTGGTCGTTTTCAAAACTCCGGGGGGTGGGGGGGGGGGGGGGGGGGGGGGGGGGAGGCTGCAGCGTCCCAACCCCGCCTCCTACACCTATGGATATATCATATCGAAGGGACGTATATACTCAGTTACAACCGCATCGCACTGAATATTTGAGTCTATAAGATTGAAGATCAGTTTTACTGTCTGTATTACGAATCAAATGAAATTAATTAAATTAAATTAAATTAAATTAAATGTATTTACCAAACAACAATATCGTTTACAATATAACATAAATCACAATATGATAATTACAATTGATATGATTTCATTGTTGGTCAAAAGGACCAGCAATAGCGAAGCATGCTAGTCGAGACCAGTCGTTTTTACAATTATTACAAGTATTCAAGTATGTTGAGGGCAATATATATATTTAATATAATGTTTTATTGCCCATATTGATTTGCACGGTGGAAAATATTCTTGTTATATTATATTATTATATTCTTTTATTTATAAGTATGATACATTATACAAAAACAAAAACATGGATTCACTTGAAACAGAAGTTAATTTTTAACTAGATAAGGCTTGTACTGTTGTAGTGTATATATCTGTCAGTCTATATAATATGTGTGGGTTCTCATCTCTTTTCTGTAGTCGTGTTCGTTGCCATGGCAGGCAAACTACATGTCTCGATGTCTCGCCAGTTAACAGTTGCTGTTGAACATGACTATTCTTGGGGTTACGAAGACACGCGAGAACATCGACAGATTAAAAGTAAACAAATTATGACCGTGATGACACAACTTACAACGCAACCCACATCAGACTAAACACAACAGCCGCGATGAATCACTGAAAGTAATGCACACACAAAAAAAGGTGCTGCTAACCATGCTAACGGGAAAAGAGGGGCGCACCCCCTCCCCCTCTTTATGTGACAAATGTTGCCCCCTCTTTGGCCCTCACTCCCCCCGATGCATAAATGGCCCCTGAACCCTGTCACGCCAAACTAGTATATCTACTCTCTCGATGAAGATGGTGAGGTGTTGCCTTCAAGGTATGTCAAGGTATGTCGAGCATTATAGAATTATTTGTTTTTCCCCCTCATTATAACCCCCACCCTATATAGCTAATCGTATAGTACTCCCCCCCCCCCCCCCCCCCCCCCATCTTGGCTATCACTGTAGACTAATAAGAATATATACATAAAAGGTCACTATCAGCAGATTGATATACACATTATCACTATTTAAACTTATCGGGATTATTGGTGGTCCGTGATTGGAGCTATGTATAGTCAGACCTGTGTTAGCGGTCAAAATAATGTCTACCACCAAAAGCGATGTTATGAAACCTGTTTATAGATATCATCTGTCTGCAGTGGCCATTTTTCTTTTTTCCCTTACGTGGTCACTATCTAGGAAGGTTTGATTATACATGCACGTTATTGGGTCAAATAATCAGTCACCGGAAGGACTTCTAAGTTATTTTGGGTAATCTGACACTGACAAGACTGCGAGATTAACGATATCATGAATCAACATTACGATGGATGACGTTTGAAATAAATTGTGTATATTGCCACAATTTGTTATGGCATGACAGATTTGGGATGCCTCATTATTTTTCTATTGTGACGTGTCTGCCATTCACAATCTGGGTTAGCACACGTTTGTGAAGTGCGTCTTGATGTATTTGTGTAATGGCCCATGCAAGTAACGAGAAGGCAATTTTCTGCTGTGGGCGGAAATTTACACTTGTAAGGTCAATGCACACCGGTTCATATTAATTCTGTCCACGATACAATACTTACCCAAGATAATCTCCTTTTCACTGATTCATATATTAAAAACAAAACTCTGCATATCAGAATGTTCAAGGTATTTGTCAGCTAATTTGTCGTTACCACCAAAATAATGATAGAAAGGGGGATAAAAGAGAGCTAACGAAAGTGACCTATACAAAGGTCACGCAGATGGAAATTACGAACTTGATGGGGAAGGGGAGAAAAGGAGGAGAAGGAAGAGTATAGGGGAGGAGGGGATGACGAGGACGGAGGGGGAGGACGCGGACGATGAGGAGAGGAGAAGAAAATGGAAAGTAAGATGAGGGAGGGGCAGGAGGAGTAGGAGGATCAGGAGAAGGATGAGATGAGGAGGTGGAGAATAAGGGGGACGACGAGGGGAAAGATAAGGAGGTGGATGAGAATAAGGTGGAGAAAGGGGAATGGATGATCTGGACGATACACATCACGTGTACGAAGAAAATGTACTGAGATGTAACAGCAAAGGAAAGGAAAGGGGCAAGGATAATGAAGATTAAATGAAGGATTTAAAATATTTCTAAAGATTCTTACCATGTGTTTCGCAGAAGTAGTGTTGCCAGAGTGCCCTGACCTTTTGTTGCCCCCCTACATCCCACACACAAAGTGTGACGTTGGGGACTGGGGTAACGGTCTCCACGTTGAAACCTATTGTCGGTATCGTCGTCACAGCCTCGTTAAACTTGACCCGGTACAGAATCGTCGTTTTACCTGCAGTGAATAAATTCGAGAAAATACATTTAAAATATCGTTGCCATAAATGGAAACAGTCATTGTTTAGCGTGTACATAACTAAAAACGTTCCGATATTCTGCCCCCCCCCCCCCCCTCCCCTACTCCCACCACATCTCAGGCACATCACCATCTTACCTGCACGAATTATATAAGTATAGGATGATAGATAATTACATACTTCTATTGAAGCACTGGATGGAATGCTACCTAGGATGTAAAGATAGTGCACTTTATGTATAGCCAACTAGTATATTACCCGATGGATAGAGTGATACTTTCATACGCAGGGCCCTCCATCAACAGTGCACAAGCACTAGAGAGGAGGCTACTGTTGGTAAAGCAAATCAATTACATTCAAAACCTGTCTTAGTGGCCACCTGTTTATATTAGTCACTTAAATGACCCTCTGTAGACACAAAACAAAGTTTTATAGGACATGTCTGTAGAGGTCGGCTGTCCACAGGTTACTGTATACTACAGCATAAAAACAACACACGCATCAATTCCTTGGTAGTATAGTGGTGAGTATCTCCGCCTGTCACGCGGAAGACCGGGGTTCGATTCCCCGCCAAGGAGAAATTCGTTTTGCAGGAATCTTTCAGTTCAGTAAAACCGCAATGATCTACGTAATTCCAAAAGTGAAATGTGAAAATACACAGTGATAATAAGGTATTCACAAGTGATAATCGGTCTACATTTAATTTAATTAAATCAAACCATTCCGACGTTTTGTCACATACTTCAATTTATCACAATAATTTATATTATTTTGATAATACAATTATGCTCGATTTGTCAAGGCTTGTTCAACTAATCAACGTTTTTATGTACAAAGCAGTATAAGGTAACTATTGACAAAGTGATAATTAGTATTATGCAATTAAAGTGCGTCTTATACCCTAGCTTTGAATAAGCTCCGTCAATATTTGCCACGGCAACTTATCTACTCATAAAGCTCTCACACAGATTAATTATCCCTAGCTTAATCCAAACATTGCGCAGAACAAATGTTTGAACGTCATAAACCGTCGTAAATATTGACGGTTCTTCTATATTTCCGTTTCCTTGACATTGTAAAGGCAAAGTATAAAGTGATTTTAGATTGAAGGCTTGTGTCTTCTTTCACGGTATAAGTTCTCTCAATAGCAGCGATACTATATATTTTTAAATTTAATATACACAGTCTAACTGCCCAATTAAATTTAGGGCGTCATTCAATTTTATGTTTATATTCGGATATTCTAGCCAAATATTGGTTTGTACCCTGTTTCTATGGACGACAATGAAATCAAATAACAAAATCTTCTTCAAGACAGTATCTATTTCTGATTCCTGATTGACGACATTATCAATACATAATACCGAACATGATACCTGTACGCATACTTATTTTCAATACATATTTTTACATCAGAAAGCCAGCCAAGCCAGCGACACTATAATATATACGATGTTGATCATCTGTGGCCATATTCATAAAAGCCCGATAGCCTATCTGTCAGCTAGGCCTTATCTCCTTGCCCAAATGCCAGTTTGGACGATAACTAGCGGGGAACTCACACAACTCGCTTGGGTGATCACCTTTGTTTTCACAAACCAGTGCACAACACACACGTGCATGGGTATGTCTTTAGTAATGTGTGTATATTTTGCACGCTGTCTATGCCCTTACCATATCGACCAATCAACGAGCGTCTAAGCCCTGTTATACAATAGCCATTTAAAATCTTCGTAGCGGGTTGCTAAATCGTAATTCAAGAAGCACTTCTAACCATACCGATAACAAGCTAACAACTCGGATGATCTAATTTATTCATCGTGGCTGTCATGGTAACATTCCATCTGTTGCAAGTTTGTTTGACATCGCATAAAAGCGCAGTTTACTCGAACGTGTGAATGAACGAATTGTTTATATTGTTCCAATCATAAAAGCGTCTTATTGAGTTTGTTATGTGTTCTACAACGTGATACAGTAAGGGGGGGGGGGGGGGGGTAGTAGAACATAATTGTCTTATCTGGGGTAAACGGGGGAGGGGGGGGGGGGGAGGGCGGTAACTTGTGTCCAAAACAAAAGCTTGCTATAATTCCTAAATGTAAGGGTGTTACTTAGATATGAGCGTGAGTAGGAATAATGTTTTTTCGGG
>JBAMJV010002562.1:0-37013 GCA_037951105.1 Echinarachnius parma | reverse complement strand
AATGTGTCAATTGATATCTCTTTAGCACGAATTCAACCGTTAGGCCCTCGAGTCTTGTAACTGGAACACAAATTTACCCGACATAGTCAATATACAAACCATTGGTAGTTTCACAAGTGGACCCGATATAACACGTTTATCGCACTGTCACCGAGACCGAAACTAGACGTATCCTTTGAACACGATTGTTTGAATGATTACGTAACGTGTCAACTGATAACTCTCGATCACGAATTCAAATGGAGTCGGTCACAACAATGGCACACATCCGTGTAATTAATATAGATTATGATAATGTTTACCGTTAAAACATTAGTTGACAGTTTAAACAAATACTTCAACATCATTTAAAGCTTGGGTTTTGGGTGACCCGAAAATGAACACGGTTATCGCACTGTCATCGAGACCGAAATTCGACTACTCTTTCACACGATAATGGGAACGATTACGTAACGTGTAAACTGATAACTCTCGAGCACGAAATCATTATGAGTCGGTCACAACAATGACACACATCAGTGTTATATATATTATTATAATGTTTATCGGTAAAAAACACGATTTGACCACAATTACTTGACAAATCATTTAAAGGGCAATGCAACTCAAGACTAGAGTTTATCCTACTTTATACATCGTAATATGCCTGTTTATATTACTCCGACTCAGATTTCTGCTTTGGAAGAAATATGTGAAAACTCTATCGGGCATACCACTATTCACGCGGACACCGGAGGCCGCCATTATTAGTAATATCGTATTATCGTAATATGCCTGTTTATTATATGTAACATTACTCCGACTCAGATTTCTGCTTTGGAAGAAATATGTGAAAACTCTGTACCACTATTCACGCGGACACCCGTCCGGAGGCAATAGCACCAATTCAAACCATTGTCTGAATACTTGTAGATGCTTTGAAATCAGTGAAAAGCTTTTTGTTCGACCCTAAGCACATACGTCGGAGTTTGCAAAGCATGTCGGGTAATTACAAGAACATGGCCACTCCTATCATCTTTTGCCGCCGTAAGAATTAGTAAAATGTGGGTATGTTCACGTAAGGATTTCTTGGGATCCAGGAGGCCAAAATTGCCAAGTTATGTATCAAATCAAATGTCTGTTCACGCTCTAAACGATAATAATAACCGAAAGTCATGTATTTCATTGCCCTTTAAGGATTGGTTATTGGGTGGACCCGAAACACGATTGTTTGAATGATTGATGTGTTAACTTGATGTCTCTCCAACACGAATTCGCAGTTGTAGACTATCGGGGAAACACAAGTTGCCCAGTCATACAAAATACTCGACATCCAACACGGTTATCGTATTATCAACGAGACCGAAACTCGACTTATAATTATTTTGAACACGATTGTTTGAATGATTACGTAACGTGTCAACATATAACTCTCGAGCACGAATTCAAGTCAATGGCAAAGCCTTGGTCAGTTCAAACGAAGGACAGAGGTGACCGTGTGGGGGGGGGGGGGGTATGTAAGAGGGGGATATTTATTATTATATGCTCGGTTATTTTATTTGTCTTCAATACGGAGGAAGCAATGAATATAGGGGCAACATAGGCGAAGTGGATGGGGGAGGAGGTATAGCTACTGGCCCCGTGCCATCAACAACAACAACAACAAAACAAACTACGAGAACCCGGGTTGGGTGATTTGGGATTGAATTTCACTCAAATAGGTGTTTGGAGTTAAATATTACTCACAGTTAGGTGATTTGGAGTTGAATTTTTTATTCAGTTAGCTGATTTTGGGTCGAAATGTAATCACCTAGGTGTTTGGAGTTGAATTTTGCTTAATTTAGGTGATTTGAAGTGGAATTTTTACTCAGTTAAGTGATTTGGTGTTGAATCTTTACTCAGGTATGATTTGGAGTAGACTTTTTACTCAGGTGATTTGGGGTTGAATTTGTACTTAGTGATGTGATTTGGGGTTGAATTTGTACTCAGTGAGGGGATTTGGGGTTGAATTTGTACTCAGTGAGGGGATTTGGGGTTGAATTTGTACTTAGTGATGTGATTTGGGGTTGAATTTGTACTCAGTGAGGGGATTTGGGGTGGAATTTGTACTCAGTGAGGGGATTTGGGGTGGAATTTGTACTCAGTGAGGGGATTTGGGGTGGAATTTGTACTCAGTGAGGGGATTTGGGGTTGAATTTGTACTCAGTGAGGGGATTTGGGGTGGAATTTGTACTCGGGTAGGTGATTTGGGGTGGAATTTTACATAGTAAGGTGATTTGTCTCATACCTCTTGATGAATCTGTTCTGTTGGGATCTGACAAAACTGTACATCAGTAAAAATTATTATTTGTATATAGCCATACATAAATAGATTCGTGGAAACAAATATCACTTTTAATCTGTAATAATGTTTGCAAATGTATGCATTTCAATTAAGATTAAACCTCGATTTTTAATATAAGTTTAAGGTCCAATATGTTTGCCCAAAATACGAATGAGCGTGACTATATAGCAGCTTGTTATATATTTTGTTTATAAATTATATTTGTGTTTGTCCTTTCTTCAGTTAGTCCAAGTATATAGCTAAATTACACAGGCCTATTAATTTCCAAATAAACATCCCTCAAATTAATTAACCGATATCGGACGTAAAATGTAGGCATGCAGGCATCTGCTAGATCAAAAGATGCCACCATATTTCTGCATATCTCGTTTCTCTTCTGAGCATATCACTCAAATCGATAATAAAGCGTATTTCAGAGCACGCTTGATTACATTGCTTGAACAAAGTCACATGTGCACGCAAAATTTAATGGGCGTACACTCTTCTATTTTCCTGCTTTTGTTATGCTGTTGTTGGGAAGTAAGTTCCAAGATAATACTCTCACGACTCACACTATATTGTGATCATACGGGCGTATGAACATGCATAAACAAATTGTAGAACAAATATGATATTGTGGTTTTACTGTTACAATTATTGTTACACAAAATAAGTTACAACACCAACAATATAGATTCACGACATGCAGCATCTTACAATCTTACAGCCGAATAAACAAAAAGGAAAGATATAATACGGTTTTATTGTTAGCTTTGTTGTCACGAAGTTACAAACGCAGTCACTTGCAATCATACACACGAATGGATAAGCAGAAGAAAATATAATATCTTATGAAAATATTGCGGTTTCATCCGAAACGTGTGTCCACACAGTCACAAGTTCAAGTAGTGTTCAACCAGTCAACGTTGGCTAGTCAGTGACAGTGGCATAGCTGCATGGGAGTATTGCTCATTATTTGTTTTTATTTGTTATTCGGGCTACCTTCTGATTAGATCCTTGCCCCCCCCCCCCCCCCCCCCCCCCCCCCCCCCCCCCCCCCCCCCCCCCCCCCCCCCCCCAATGTGCCCTATAGGTTTACCCGGGATATGGCAGGCAGGTGGACAATTTAACAACAAATTGTTTATTAGTGATTAATAAACACCAACACAATCAAATACATGTACTAATAAAAACTAATTATTATTAAATATTATTAAATATAACGTTATATGAATGAATGAATATTATAAAGGAATATATAAATTCGGGTTTGTACTAATGAAAATGAAATATTGTAACTTCAATTTCCGTCCCATCTGCCAACACATATTCTCAAGTGAATGAAGATACGTATCGATCAATGGCAATGCTAAGAAGAAGTGGGATCAAAATACATGCAATGTTTTTTTTTTCAAATCGGTACCACGCTAATCCTGTTAATCATATCGCTAATAAAGAGTAATCATGCACTTAGCATTTCAAGGGTTAAGGAAAATTTGTTTCATGATTGCAACGTCGAGGAAATGGGATAAGTTTTTCGAATACAATAATGATTGGAAAGTTGCACGCGTTAGCCATCTGTCGTTGTTATTTTGCTCGAAATTGATACATTTTGTATTTTGTAATTGTAAACACAATTTGCACGTATCTTTTTTATTTGTCGAGATAATACAATTATATCAGTATATTTTTGGTTTCAATATTTGAAAGAGTTTCACATGGAATATAATGTACATGCCATACGTATTCTTTCTTTCGGGAGACCGCTTGGGATGAGCGGCTCGCTCCGGTAGTGACTCTAGTGATCCAAGCGGAAGGTTTAGGGTTCGAGGCTGGTCAAGGTGAGTGTGCGTTTTCCTGGATAAGACATATCACCAGCATTTATCGCCACGAAGTTTCGAACTCGATTACGTTAATTGATTTGTTTTCGCTGGCAAATACTTATATTCTCGTTAAAATAACGACTGGCAAAGTAACGCGCATCACCCTTTTGCCGATATAATTTTGTGCGAATGTACAATGTATTGCATGTATTTAGGCAAGATTACTATTTCCCTTAAAGGAATCTAGTAACTTTGTTGATATGTGCAGACAGTGATTACTGGTTGGTATATACAATGTGTAGTTTTTATTATATGATATATCCTCTGAGTATTGTGTGAAAATTTCACGTTAAATTGATGTTATATGGCTGAGTAATCAGCGAAAATACAAAGTTTGCTATTCTCATTGCACTGACTTTGTACACAGTTATGACTATCCAGTGGATAGTTACACATCCGAACACTTCAATCGTAAATATCTTTTTAACAAAAGGGAAATTTGAATAATCTATTAAATACCAGTTCCGTACTTCTATTGGTAATACGAATCCAACAAGGTATTGAGAGAATCACAAGAGTTCTAGGTCAAATTGGTGGACATACAGTAGATCCCTTTAATGTCTCTACGTTGTACCGATGTTGTTGATGATGGGAACATTACGAATGTTGTTAGCGTCTAATTAAATGGATGATGACGACGGGCTTTCATCACCAGATGAGTATAATCCTCTGCGATCCGCGTACTTGAAATGTCAAAATGCTGTCATGTCGGGTTGCTATGGCAACCTTGACTCAATCAAAAAATATCGACTCGGAACATGCTGAATCGTCGCCAAAAAAGCCGCGATATTAATTCCTTTTCTTCCGTTTCGGGCATTCTCATTTTGAATATACAGTATGTTTAAGGATTCTAATTATGCTCTTCACCCTCAATTGAATTGTTTTGTTTTTGTTTTGTGTTTCCTTCGGAGGAGGGAAGGGGGGGGGGGGGGGGGGGGTAACTACTAGTTGTCAAAAGTTCATTCAAAATCCCCAAATATGAAATTGAATATGTTTATGACATTGAGTGAAACGACTTCGATTTATTGTTGTCTTTGAATGAAAGCTTCGGTCCCAGGCATTAATGTTATCTGGCTATAACCATAACTATAGCAATGTTTAATGCACTTTTTGGCCACCTCCTACTCACCTACTAAGTATACTCAAAGTTATAGCGAGTCCTTGGCGAAAGGCTATACCCTTAACCACACCCTCTCTCCTCACTCTTACAAATCTGTTCACAGCTTTATGACAATTTATCAAACTTTGTATGGCATATGACTAATTTTCTCGGAAAAGGTTCAAACTGATCAAGCCAGGGCGTCTAGTTGATTAAGACTTTGACGACAAGAATTGGCTCTATGTCGTCATATTGTACGTTAAATGCTAATTTCTTTAATTTGAAACATGTCTGAATATAAAAAATGTCTCATCATTAATTCGTATGGTTAAATTTCTCAGAAAAGGCTTCAACTGATATATTGGGCGTCTACCATAATTTAAATGTTGACGCCAGTACGTTACATGATTATTGTTTAGAAAGCTACATTCGTTAATTTGACACAGGTCAGCATGGTAGTACATCTGTTTTGGTATTTCATAAGAAGAAAGATTGTTCAACTTTTGATCACATTTCGAAGTTGAATATTTGTATTGTTACCACAAACAAATTGAAACGTTTTATGTACAGTAAACGCGACAGAATGATTAATCCACAATAAACAATATTGCCTTCACAGTATTACCGATCTATTTGGTTTCCGTAATGAATGGGTGAAGATGAACTGATTTTAGTAGATTGTGCCATTGCACGCAACACAGATGTGTATTAGTTTGAGCTTTAAATATAATTTCTGGTAAAGTCTAATGAAGTTAATAGATCGATTTCGTTTAACTGATTTTGGTCGATTTCTCCAAAGTTAGCAATATCCTTTAAAGTGTTTAGACGAATCCGAGCGAGTGGGCCGTCGACTAATCCCCTCCGCGTTATATATCCGGCCAAAATAAATCCACATGGGGAGGGATCAAAGGCTATAGGAGGCGGTTAGGGTACCACGCCCGGTTACGGGGAAATATAGCAGACTCAAATCATAATATTATTATTTCAAAATGTCCCCTACCTCTTTTTTTAAATGATCCCCTACCTCTTCTTGATAATTATTGTATTGCGCCCCCTATCATGCCTATTAGCAGTCTAGGTGGGGGCAAGACAGTGCAACGCTCCCTTCAGCCCCTCCCCTCTCAGCAGTTTCGTAGAGTGACCGGACTGATTGTGGATGGGGGGGGGGGGGGGGGGGGGGTTTCCCCCTCCCTTGCGATATGCCACTCACTGCCTCTCATTGTCGTAATATGGAAATACGACTTAATAAAGATATTATTTAAAGACGTTTCCATGAGATTCACCTCCATTATTATCCTCATGAATATTCCTCACCATTATTTGCATTCTTGATTAAAGTTTCCCGTTTGGACAGAGAGCGGGCGCTCTTTAAAAGCAAGATGCATATAGGTGATTGGGGGGTGCTTGACGATGGTGTTCTACGGTATGAGATGGAGGACAATAGTTGCCAATATTAATAAGAAAGGTTAATTAAAGAGGGTGATAGTGGTTGTAAAATTACACTCATGTTGCGCGGGGGTTGGGTTGGGTGTCGCCAGACGATATTTGATTCAATTACATGAGCGATTATGAGAGAGGCGTGTCCATCGTATTCGTAGGACTAGTCCAGACAGTGTGGGGACACTGAACCCAAGTAAAACCACCTTAAAGGTTGCCAAGCGTGGGAATGCTTCAATAGGGATCGCCATTTTGAATTAAGCTAGTTTGTGCGCACTGCATATTATTAAATTGAATCAGTAGCCGGTGTCACACAGGGGCCGATTATCTAGATAACTATTATCTAGAAGATTCGAGCTGGGTCGCGAAAATTGTGTGTGATACCGGGCATGCCGGGAGTGTGTATTACGCACCGTGCGCAGGGCGTTTGCAAGACGACACCGCGCATCTGATTTACGATTCCGAACTGCCTGTAACCATGGTAACCATGCTTTAACAATCCAGCTTGCGACATCTGACTGCCTCGATACTGTACACCTCCCATCACCATTGCGCATTGCCCCCGCTCCTCCCCTTCCCCCGGTTCGTACATGTATGTACTGGGTACGCCCCTATGGGTGAGGCCTGGACGCACCCTTCTTTGTGTTCACCGTGAGCCAAGAACGTTAACCCGTAAAAACGATTAATTACTAAGCAGCGTTTTCGCAGTTAATACGCCTGAACTTTCGTGGTGTTACTATATTGTAAGCTGAGTTATTGCAGTTAATACTGATGAACTTTTCGTGATACTACTAAGCCAAGTTATTGCTAGGGATATAGGTAGGATCAACCTAGTCATGCATGCTGGCTTATGCGGGTGACGTAGGGTTTTGCCGAATGAGTACCCCTTTATAAAATTTTCGGACGTATGTGATTGTGTGTTTCTGATATTCAAATAAAACATTTTATGTATTACACCAACCAGACCTGTCTTGTACCATGCAGTTTATATTATTTTTTATGCCATATCATCATGCCCCCTAAGAAATTAAATCGTCTCAATTAACGCCAGACATATTTCCTCCGAAAAGGAAAAAAAAAAAGAAGAGAGAAACAAAATCCTGCATGCAGTGATGTCAGATTATGAAATGACCTGAGATGTTTAAAGGGACTTAGTAACATTGTCAAAATCCTCAAAACTTACTTGGAACTCTAGTGGTTCTCTCATACCTTATCATATTCATATTAACAATAAAAGCACGGGACAGGTTTCGGTTTTTCAAATTTCCATTTCGTTCAAAAGATATTTACGATTGAAGTGTTCAGATATAAAATTGTCTACGGGATAATTTCATGCCTTGTACGTACAAAGTAAGTACAATGAGTTAGTTAATATCACTTTGCATTTTTGCTCATATCTCGGCCAAAACACATCCAATTAACGTGCAATTTTCACACATTACTTTGTGGACATATCAGATCACTCTAATACACATTTTTTGTAATAACTCATCACTTTTTGCACTTGCCAACACAGTTACTAGATCCCTTTAAGTCTTGGTGAATTCCCAAATCCGGCCGATTTTATGCGATCACTGTCTTCTTTCCTGCCCTTTTCCCCTGCCAAAGTCGCGTAAGCTAAGGGGTTACACGTCAAACTTTACCATATACTTAATTTAAAAACCATTGACGTTTATTATGTTTATGACTATGTAAGCCATATGATAGAAATTGGTAAGGCTATATAATCATTATGGAAGTCTTCAAATTGCATGCATTGTTGCAAAACCCTCGCTCATACATCATAATACATGAAATATACAACGCAAAATTAATTAACGCTTAAATAAGCCGACATTTAATTGAATCAATTAATACCGGTATTAGTTAGTCATTTTCAATTGATTAGGAATAATATTGTGAAAGAAAATGTTGTTGTTTTCTTGTTATATTTGTACTTACTTCCAAAAATCTAAAGTTATGCGAACAAAGTGTTCAATATACACAGTCACTTACAGCATACTGTTACATCATAATAAAGGATAGATTGCGCTTTTCCAAAAAGATTATCATAAATAATACATAATTGCCATAAGTGTGTACACATGCAGTTGAAAGTATCCCAGTGAGACTTTCAAATGGGACCTTGCGCTTCAATCATAAACAAAATTTTCCAACGAAAGAGAAATTTGGAAAATCGAAACCGGTTCCACGCTTTATATTGGTAATACGTATACAAATCGGTATGTGAGAACGGTTCGGGTTCTGAGTACCTAAGTTTTGTGGATTTTGACACTGTTACTATAGATGTAGATGTTGCTGTGTCGTCAAATTTGTTCGGAACGCGCACATGGCAGCCCCAAAGTATGAACAAGAACGGAGAGACAAGAGAGGTAATGGAGCTGGAATAACTTCTTATTGTTGAAAAGGACCAAACACAAATAAAATACAATTTCAATAAGAATCTTCCAACCATTGCGTACGCATGTCAAACAAGTTATTCCTCTTTGTACTTGTTTTCTGTGTATAAAGTTTGACACTTCGATGAATAATGCTAGTTTTGACACAGTCGTACATGACGAAAAGTTATTGATACATAGAAAACTGTTTACACTATCGTCGGCGATACACCGTTGCGGTACGCTTCGTTTGATTTGCACAATAGTGACGTCACAACCCCTGTGGTTTTTAAGGCGGCCTCCCCCGAGCATGTGGAATTCGAACCCGCAAACAAGCCGGCAAAGCGTGCCATATTTGATACCCTATCATCCCCGCATGTTTTCCTTTCTCGGACTTGACGTATGGTATGGGTGAGGTGTGAGTTGCCGCCCACATGACTCGGCTTTAACGATATTGTCCACATTTCGCAAGTTAGAATTCAAAAGTTGCGAGATTATTGCCATACATTCAATAAAATATAATTTAATAGCCAGTCTGAGGAGATAAGTACTCTAAAATATCTTTCACATTTGTAGCGGAATAATTGATTTTTAGAGATAATAAACGGTCGCTGGTCAGGAATGTTTTTACTGAACTTAAGAATGCCCGCAAAACAAAGACACTACCTCCCGTTCCCTTCGAAATTCTGAAATCCCCATGATAGACTATTAACATAACCCACTCGGTTCCCGTAAGCAACGGGTTTAAGTCTTATATTGCAAATTAAACTGAGAAGATTTCTACTCTAACCCACTGTCGACGCCCGGCCGGTGGGACGCCTGTGTGTACTTTAAACCATATTAGCCATAATTATCAACTGCGATTTCAACGGATAAGAGAACAAGTTGAAATCTGCCTACCCACTATGAAGAGCAAATTTAGTTAAGTAAGCTTACGATTCTCGTGGAATTCATATTGATCAGATGATCATACAATGATTAAAGGGATCTAATAACAATGTCAAAATCCACAATCTTATACTTTGAACTGTAATGATTCTCTCATAGCATGGAACAGGTTTCGTTTATCGAATTTCCCTTTAAAATTAAAAAGTTATGTACGATTGAAGTGTTCGGATTGGTAATTATCCACTGGAAAGTTATATCCGTGTACAAAGTCAGTGCAATGAGTCTGTGAGTATCACTTTGGCCTTTCGCTCATTACTCGGCCATACATCATCCATTTAACCGGAAACTTTCACTCATTACTCAGTGGACATATCAAATCACAAACATGCATCACTTTTTGAATTTGCCAACAAAGTGACTAGATCCCTTTAAGATTCGTTCTAAGCACATGCATATCCAATGCAAAAGGTCAACTCATTCAAATGGTAGTCGGGGAGGGGTGGGGAGGGGGGAGATTTCGATCGTAGTCGAGTCCTTATCGAAGGCAAGATGAACATCGGATTCGTGGAAAAGGAGCAAGTGCAACCGAAAGTCATTTACTGAGCTAATTGAAAACGGGTCTCGAGGATGCGCCACTAATTCAAACCAGTTTAAACGGTTCACACTTTTTTAAAACCAATGTCATTGCCTACATTTATCGCATCGATGTCAACCTATTTAAAGAGATCAAGTAACTTTGTTGACATGTGCGAAAAGTGAAGAGAAAACAAAAATGGTTGATAATAATTATGTGTATTTTTGTGATCTGATATGTCCACGAGGGTGGATATGTTATATGGCCAAGTAATTAGCAAAAGTGCAAAATGATATTCGCTAACTCATTGCACTGACTTTGTACACAGTAATAACTTTCATGTGGATAATCTGAACACTAAAATTGTAAATATCTTGTTAACAAAAGGGAAATTCGAAAAACGAAAACCTGTACCTATATGCTTCTATAATTGGTAATATTACTAATACGTATACAACAGGGTGTAAGAGAACCACTAAAGTTTAAAGTAAACCATTTGATATTCATTTACCATGGAATTTTCACACATCACTCAGTGGACATGATTTGTTAAACCTTCCTCATGTTTTGCACATGTCAATAACGTTCTTGGGGGTCAATGGAGCTCTTTAAGTGATTACTCAAAGAAGACAGTATGACTGACATTAGTGCAATCATTTTTTACATCCTTCCTTTGAATATGTCGCGGTCTGGAATCAGTAGTTGTAGGAAACTGTAATTTGAAACAGATCATGATTATGGCCAGGCGAGACAAAAATTAACGACTGACCAGTATTGCCAATTTGTCTCCAATTTGAAAAAAGGTGATGATTAAATGTCGACATTATAACGTTTTAGAAACCGGGTGAGTGATGTGAAGTGCATATTTCTGTTTCGGCCAATCAAATGTGTTAAAGGATACTAATTGCAGTTAATTCGTCGACATCTTAAGAAAGAAAGCATCACACCTGTACATTCACATCTACATTCTACATCTATCTAGCCGATTCAGCCGAGTGGGGAAGGCGGGGTGAAGACCTATCTATACACGCATTCTTAGTTAGTACTTGAGTAGACCGACAAATCAGTCCTTCTCACGTTTGTTGTTTCACTCACCACTTCAGATAGGGGTGGAGAGTATGACGTCATAATACTAAAGGACATCCCATAACGAGGTGGATTTTGCCGACTAGGACTTGCGATGAGTTAGGTGGCGGGTCGAATTATAGAATTATGGGGTTAATGGTTTGTTCCTGTGACGTTCAGTTATGGTTATAGGACAAAAACTGTGACCTGATTTCGAAATTACTCGATGAAATATGATGAGTGAGACAATTATGAGAGGGAGGTGCATGTGTTATATGAAGGCAGAGAGAAAAGGTCGTTGTGTACGGCGTAGTTGCGTGAAATATTAAGTAAATCTTACCTTGAATTTGATCGAGAATAATTTGTAAAGTTTATTGTTTGTAATAATTATAAGTTTGCGTGAATGTGTATACGTGTGCCCCTTTACGTGTGAGTCTTTTGTGTGTGTGTTTTGGGGTTTTGTTTGTTAGTTTGTGCGTTGACTTGATATACAATAAATAGCTACGAACATTATATTTTTACAAGGCCTCTTGCCTATGCTGAATACGTGGCAGGGACAACCGGTGAACTCAAAACTGAATGCCGTCTGCGTCTATTGTTATTAATGGCACCGCCCATCCAGCCCAGGGAAATGCAAATGAGGGGAGGGCGGAGCCTGAATCAGCCAATGGGAAGGCCGCGCAGGAAGAGACTGGCCAATCAGTGAAGAGGAATCAGTTTGGTGAGGTATCTGACGGCCACATGCAAAACTCCCTTTCCTGAACGCGCGACTTTTCATTCACTGGTCGTTTATAACATTTATGAGTGGGGCCTGTCGAAAGGCTAAGTATTTCATGGAACTAAACAAACGACTGGCATGCCTGTATTTCACTAATGATGTAGTATCATCATTAATATCGTCAATTCCTAAATTCTTTGATTTAGGCTGGCCATTCATGTTGAACGACAAACTGTTGGTGATAAGAGATTACAGAAGGACGTAGGAAGTAAACAAACGGACAACTGTGAAAGGGGGAGAGTATTAGGAGCGCATCGACGAGCAGTAAACCCTAACCATATGATTTTGTTTCGTATTATTTTCTTGTATTAGTATAGTTCTGATTATACCGAACATTCTTTCATGGTATTACTTTACAGGTGGACAAAAACAATCTAGAGAACGACATCTGTGATTAAAGGGAGTGGAGCATCATGAGCGTGTCGACGGACATATCGAGACTGGGCGACGATTCCCAACCGAGCCCGAAACGACGAAAGAACTCCGATACCAACTCGACATCGAACGGATATGACCAGGACAAGCCGACCACGTGTCATCACACCAAGACGCCGCGGGAAAATTCAAACTCCATCATCAGTGACAATGGCAAAGCCGCTGTAACGTCATCGACGTCATCATCATCCACATCGTCAACCTCATCATCGTCGACATCGACAACCACCGCGTCAGCAAACAACACTGAATCAGAAACAATTCCTCTAGTGTCTGAAGGGACCATATGCACGCCAGCTGCGTCCGTTGTTGTTAATGGCACCACAAATGCAAATGAGGGGAGGGCGGAGCCTGAATCAACCAATGGGAATGCCGCGCAGGAAGAGACTGGCCAATCATTGAAGAGGAATCAGTTTGGGGAGGTATCCGACGGCCACATGTCGCTCCAGGATTGGTTGACCCAGTGGCGGAAGGGCAAGACGAGGTTTACGCTGAAAGCTCCACACAGGTAAATGGATGTTGACATGGGCTAAGATACTTACGTAATACCTATTCATCAGGGGGTATGAATTAATAGATCACCCCCCTGTTGAATGGGTATAAATGACAGATCTACGCCCATGGATGTTGATGATTTTTGTTCCGCTTATTTGGAGGCATAAAACATGAACCAAAACACAAAAACATGTAAAACAAAAACACACAGGTCGCAAAGTTATTGTGTGTGAGATAAGCACAATTACACATTTCATCTCTAGATTTGCCTTCTTAGATGAGGAATCAATGTTTATATATAAGATTTCCGGTGTATTTCGTCAATTGGCCAAACAAATTTACTTTTGGTTTTTCTTGTAGTTAAAATTCGTTTCCTAGCATTTGAAATTATATTAAGTTCATTAAAAAATGACGTGTTTGCCTTCTTTTTAAAACATGTCTTTTTTTCTTAAGATTGTCATTCAATTTAAAACTTGAGCTTTTGTCGGCGAATTCATCGTACGTGTTTTGATGATTTGTTAAATTGAATGCAACAAGATTAGTGCGCAATCACTTGTCCGAAGAATTAAATCTAACGCACAAAATAAAATGTTGAACAATAATTGTACACCTTTAGGCTTCAGCTCAATATAACCAATTTGAATGAACCGATTATTAATACGGTTTTATGAAAAGTTTACGAAATTGGCAGAAAAAACATAATTATATTAACGGCAGTCGGAATGTTGGTCGTTGACCATGTTTTTGTACACACACACAAACAAATGAATCATAATGGTGTTATGTTTTTATCATTATAGTAATTGTCGAGTCTTTCTACAAATATGCATTATAATTATGTCGTCACGAAGCCATATTAATTAGACCGTGGAATTCAGTCAATACCCACACAAATGTACTGTATTTTTGAGCGCAGCAGCAGCAGCAGGCTAATGCAGTCACCACACAATCATGACAATGAGGATAATCAAATAAAGTCAAATTCATTTGCAATTATTTGTAGACTATGGAATGTGTTATTGCTATATAGTTATGAAGTGAATCATGATCGGGTTGATCGTCTATATAATTTATGTATCCCCATAACCACGATTGTGCAAGATATTCGTGTGAAATAATTTCTACACAGAGAAAACAAACTCAAATTGCAATCCGCACTCCAAAATTACAATTTTTAAGCTAAGTTTCATTGGTACTATATTACTTTTACTATTGCAGCTATGAAGAAAACAGAAAACCTCACATGAACAGTTTTCCATAAAAAAATGGTTAAAACCAATGCGTTTTTAGAGAGTGCTCTCTTGTGTTTTAACGGATCTTTTTTTAACGATAACATGCTTTTTACTTAGTCGTTTTGAATTCTGTATACCTTTAGAGCACGGTGGAGTCATAACTAGTAGTTTGTAATGTTATGGTGCAGGTTTTGGTTACTAAAAGTCAGTTTGACCTAAACTCAACAGACTATCCCTTTAAGCAGTGGGCATTTTAATACCATTACTGCATATCAATGCGCTTGCAAATAATTTATCATAAATTGGTTGAGATCGATAAGGGCGCTAAGTCACTTTTTGTACTGAAGAGATAATCACATTTAAAGATTGGGAGCCCTGTAGAAACCAAATGTAACTCTCTTTTATTTGTGATAAATATTTCGAAAATCAGAAATAACTATCATCTGAAAATGTGGCATTACATAGAGGAAGTTCAGATCAACAAGATGGTTTGCATAACTCAATTTACCCCAAAACTGGCTTAACGCCCTTATCACTCTCACCCGACGTGTATACCGTGATTAAATATAAGAAACAAACATACAAACAAACAAACAAACACATTTTGCTACTTCAATTTCAGAATGTTAGTGAAGCATCACGACCGGCTAGTGGAAGGGAAGACGAAGCCTCGATTCCTCCTGCCGTGCTGTGGGAAATCATTGGATATCAAATGGTAAGAAAACACCCCCATAACCAGTAAGTATCGCTATGTTTTGAATATTGATTATTTGGTTATTATAATAACGGTAATAATGTATATTTATAGAGCGCAAATTACCATAACCGTGTCGCTATGTTTTGAATATTGATTATTTGGTTATTATAATCACGATAATAACGGTAATAATGTATATTTATAGAGCGCAAATTATCATAACCGTATCGCTATGTTTTGAATATTGATTATTTGGTTATTATAATCATGATAATAACGATGAAAATGTATATCTTTAGAGCGCAAATTACCATAACCGTATCGCTATGTTTTGAATATTGATTATTTGGTTATTATAATCATGATAATAACGATGATAATGCATATCTTTAGAGCGCAAATTACCATAACCGTATCGCTATGTTTTGAATATTGAATATTTGGTTATTATAATCATGATAACAACCGTACGATACTAATGTATATTTATAGAGCGCAAATTGCAATGAGCCTCTGAGAGATTTGTGTGCAGATTGAATACAAATATTGAGCATATTATCCTGCCAGAAAGAACACACTCATCCACATTGTAGACACACTGTGTTTCACAGTGTGGACCACAATGTTAAACTCGAGCATTTTCACAGTATGAACACCGATTAACACTGTGAACACACTGTGAACACAATGTAAACACACTGTGAGGGCACTATGGCCACAGTGTGAAATGTACTACGTTCATAGTGTGTAGAAACGTGCGCTCACACTGTATATCAGCAATTTCACAGTGTGTTCAAAGTGTGATATGGCTTTCACATTGTGAAAACCTTCAAACACTCTGAATCACAGTGTTTTCACACTGTGTTCACACTGTGAATGAGTGTGTTTACTGGGAATCGGACCCGAGACCTCCGGTTGTCTAGACCAGTGCTTGATCTACTGAACAAGAAAGCTTTTGTGATGGCTCTCCGTCCCAGAAACCCTTTTCATGCTTATATATCAAGTGGTAAAATACCATCATCACAATACAAAATGTATATCGCAATTTGTTATGTATTAATGATTAGTTACGTCGCTGTTTTTTTATCCTATAGGTTGCTGGACAAGGGTTACCCCGTGGTCGGAGTCGAGGTCGCAGAAATGGCTTGCATACAGTTCTTCGAGGAACACGACCTCGAGTTTGAAGAGGAAGTCATTAAGGACGGACCAGAAGGCAAGATATTCAAGGTTTGCTCCCTTAATAAGTATTCAAAACACTCGCATTCAAATCCAAATGAATTGTTACTCTCCCCATTCCCGCTTGGATTTATAAGGTGAATCTTTTGAACTTAAACATTATTCTAAGAAAGACTTAAATTTATATAGACCCCAAATGTATTGTCACTAATAATTGATGTCCGGCTTGAATAACACACATGAACTACTTTGGGAGTTAAAATAGATCTTAATTAAGAGTCAGCAAGTCATCATGAGCTTCGTCATATATGATTACAAAAGACAATATGAAATACAAATAATATTACTAAGAATATGTGGGAAAGACGATAGTGAAATTGAAACTTCAACGTTTATACGACAATGAGGTTGAAACGTCAATAAGATGTTGCTAAATTACACAGGGTCTTTTTAAAGGGATCTAGATAACATTGTCCAAATCCTCAAAACTTACTTGGAACTCTAGTGGTTCTCTCATACATTGTTGTATTCGTATTAACAATACAAGCATGGGACATGTTTCGTTTTTCGAATTTCCCTCCCGTTAAGAAGATATTTACGATTGCAGCGTTTACATATTAAAGTAAAAGTCAGTGCAATGATTTAGTGAATATATCTTTGCATTTTTGCTCATTACTCGGCCTTATAACGTCCATTTACTTGAAATATAAACACAATACCCAGTGGACATATCAGGTATCAACAATATACATTAAATGAACCATTCATCACCTTTGTACATGTCATCAAAGTTACTAGATCCCTTTAAGAAAAGTGTGATTCTTGCCTGTTGAAGACGTCCCTGTCATATTCAAGCGCATGGATCATATCATACACAAACATTTGCGGAACTTCGCAGCACGGTGGCTACTATTAAACAGTGTTCTAATTTGCGCCATATCTCGGTCATCCAAATAGTCGCCCACACCAGCAATGACCAACATATTAGGCTTGACCGCTTTTCCCAGCACGAATTCATTGTATTCGGTGTCCCGTAAAAGGTGGGCTCATATTTAACCCTTTGCGCGTTGTAGAGTGTGCTCTCCCGCATGTTCGACATGTTGTATCTGGGGAAAGAGATGTCACAAACAACTGGTTAAAGAACTCATCAATGAAGCCCGAGGTCATGTATCTAGGTTATCTATGTCCACCCCTGTTCTATACATAATCATATGTTGCCGTTCGCGGCTTGCTTGCAAAAATCAGTAGAAATGTCGTCTTGAGTTTGTGAGATGGGCATCACTTGATATAAGGGCAGTTTGAAGCGTGTTGGTAGATATCACGGCAAATTTGTATGAAACCCTGCTAAGTTCGTTACCCATTAAAGGGATCTAGTAACTTTGTTGACATGTGTACAAATTGATGAGTGGCTGATCGATACAATGTATATTGTTGTTATTTGATATGTCCACTGAGTGTTGTGTGTAAATTTCAAGTTAAATGGACGTTATATGGCCGAGTAATGAGCAAAAAGGCAAAGTGATATTCACTAACTCATTGCACTCACTTTATACACGGTTTTTGCGGTCCAGTGGATAATTTAACATCTGAACACTTCAATCGTAAATATCTTTTTAACAAAAGGGAAATTTGAAAAACCGAAACCGGTCCCATGGTTTTATTGTTAATACAGATACAACAACGTATGAAGGAACCGCTAGAATTCCAATTGGATTTTGAGGATTTGGACAATGTTACTAAGTCCCTTTAATATTGCATTATAATTATATAGACACTGACTAGTTAAGTTCTGGCTTAGAGGGTGCTTCAAAAATGATGAATTTGCAAGGTAGAGGGAAACCGATTAAGGGAGTTGTAAGAGTACATACATTTTAAAAAGCAACACCACCATTAACAACAACAACAACAACACCAACACAACGTATGTTAAGAAACGGCTACAAACTTATCATTTGAATGTTCAGATCAAAAATTCATATTTACTTCATAGTAGCCTATGTGGGGCCTCGGTTTCCTGTACGCATTAGCGCTATAACTAGTAGAGTGCTAAAACATCAGCGATTATAACGTGATGTTATTATGATATCATTGTAAGACTGGGTGGCTAAGCTCAAGATAAACATGTTTAGGATTTTAATCTCTATTTCGTATAAAAACCACAATATCTCTCCGTTTAGCACATTATGTTGAGTCATCCCGTATAGTATAGCAAGAGACTCGTGAAACAGGAAGAATTAATTAAATATATAGCACTCTCATAACATATTCCTGACGATAATGTGCTATGGGTGGACTTGTCACGTTGACAAGCATGGGCTCAATGGCGTTGCGTGCTTATCAATTGGCGAGGGGGGGGGGGGGGGGCGAATTATGGGGGCACCTTAGAATTGTGAAGAGGTTTTCTGGTCTAGTGGTCAGAGCCCCTACTCTTCGCACTAATCGGCCCGGGTTCGAACCTAGGCTGCGTCTCTCGGATGGTGACGATAAAGGGTGGTCCCAGACGTTAATAATCGTAATTGATTGAACGCGTCTTTATGTATTTCTGAATTTTTTGCACAGAATGTACCCTCATGTTTTTGTTACTTTTGGGTCAAATTATTGTGGGCATATAACCCCCCTCCCCCCATCCCTCTTGGAGCACACTATTACTGCTAGGAGGCAACAGTTGGAGAGTAATATTGTTACAATATTGCATTAATATTTCATCAGTGCTAATAAATGTACAAAATACTGCATTGTTATTGTTCATTTAAGTCTTTATTTGTAAGTTCTGAAGAGGCTCATATTATCTCGTGGTCCACACAGTTACGAGATCAGTTAACAAAATTATGAGAATATTACGAGAGTCGCCGGCGGATATTAAAAATTATTTTATCATCGTCAATAATTACAAAATCATATTTTTTGTAGCCGTTAGATTATCTTTCCGAAGCAGACGTCGAAACTAATGTATTTATTGCATCGGATAGAATCGGTGTTGACTGTGAATCGCGACACTTTAGGGAATATGAAGTTAGATATCCGGTATCTATCCGCTGATGTTAGATTCGTCATGTTCGTATAGGACCAAAGCCTCAGACGAGAGAAGATTACTTTGAAAGCTAACCCTGTGATAATTCGCGTCATTATTTTGACGTCATTTGTTTCACCATGGAATAGATTTGTATAATTTTGACTAAATTCTGAATTACTTATTCATTTGGTGTGTTAAATGGTATACACGGACTAAAATCACGTCGTGTTCAAGTTGAATCTCTTATCATGAGAATATCATTCTCACCAATAAGTTATTTTTGGTACAACCGATAATGACACCAACTGTCACATCCCCACAGTTAGGTTTCGCCAAAAGGTGGCGCTATTCAAATTCAATGGATCAGACACATCAACATTCATTATCATAAAAGAGGCGAAAACCGACATAAATCTAGTAAACAGTGCGGTTACTGCGGCTGCGGTAGGTAGTTGAACCGGCATGGGCGTCAACAGGCGGGGGACGGGGGGGGGGGGGGGGGGGGGGGGGGGGGGACATGTCACCCCACTTTTGAAAGTGGAGGGGATTGTCCCCCCCCCCCCACTTTTTTCATAAGTGTATACATTATGTATGTTTGATCCATAGATTTCACTCTGACATACATTGTATATGTTAAATTTCTGTCTCAGATATGCACCAAATCGCACAATTTCAAGCCAAAAAGTGCAAAAGCTCCCTACTGTGGGAGGGGGACACACCCTCCCCCGCTCGGTCGCTTCACTCCCTTGCCGATGTCCCCCCCCCCCCCCCCCCCCCGTCCCCCCCCCACTTTCGAGAAGCTGTTGACGCCCTTGGTTGAACGGAATTGGTGTGGAGACTTATTTTTCTAATTTTACGAAGGATATTTCCGATTATATTTGTAAGATATTCATGGTTAATTATGTTATCATAAATTGATCTTATCTTTCAGTAGGTCATTGTTTTATTTTTTGTTATTTTGTTCAGTGTAGGACTACTCACTTTAGATGTATGTATTTTCTTCGATATTGGAGGGTGTTTTAATATTATATTTTTCATTATACTGTTATGTTTTAAGTTTATTTGTTTTGATCAGCCTTCATGGTTAGTGGTTTATGATTCAATACCCAATATTTTAATCTGTTCATTCATTCAGGGGGTCGACTGTGACGTCAGAATCTACGTGTGTGACTTCTTCAGTGTGACGAGCGCCCTCATCGGCCTGTTCGACTGCATCTGGGACCGCGGCTCCTACGCAGCAATGAACCCTGCGGACAGACAAAGGTTAGATACAGTACAGTATTCTTAGTATAAGAATAAGTGAAGAGTTCATACTTATATAAAACAATACAATAAAGCCATTTTGTCAAAACAATTTTAAATAAAGCTTGCACTATACAATGCTAAATACCTTCTATAAGGAATTATTTTTTTGTGAAGATGGTGTTTTTTTATCCCATCAAAAACAACATTATACAGTGTGATAATGTTCTTCTTTTTCATTTTGTTGTACATTGTCTCGAATAAGTAAAATGTCCTAATCGGATTTTGCATATATATTATAAGCTCTTCAAGCGATTCCGTGCAAAACGCAATATCTACAAGCTCGAATTTAACATAGTCCACACAGTGTTCCAAAGTGTTACGCCAGTTTCCCTAGCGCACTTTTCTCCCACTTTAAAAAAAAATCATTTCATTGCTCAAAGTCGGCATGCGGCCTTTACGCGGCTGCGGCGATTACGCCAGTCAGTACGGTAAGCGCATTGTGTTCACAGTATGATTTAAAAGTCTGGAATAGCGTGTGCTCACACTGTGGTCCAAAGTGTGAAACAGCGTGTGTTCACACTATGGTCCAAAGTGTGAAACAGCGTGTGTTCAGACTATGGTCCAAAGTGTGAAACAGCGTGTGTTCAGATATGGTCCAAAGTGTGAAACAGCGTGTGTACACACTTCGTCCAAAGTGTGAAACAGCGTGTGTTCACACTATGGTCCAAAGTGTGAAACAGCGTGTGTTCACACTGTGGTTCAAAGTGTGAAACAGTGTGTGTTCACACTGTGGTCCAAAGTGTGAAACAGCGTGTGCTCACACTATGGTCCAAATTGTGAAACAGTGTGTGTTCACCCTGTGGTCCTACGTGTGAAACACCATGTGTTCACACTATGGTCCAAAATGTGAAACAGCGTGTGCTCACACTATGGTCCAAATTGTGAAACAGTGTGTGTTCACCCTGTGGTCCTACGTGTGAAACACCGTGTGTTCACACTGTGGTCCAAAGTGTGACACAAAGTGCAGTCACACTGTGTTTTTGTCCGGTAGGGCTGTTTCGATTTGACACTGAAGCAATATGTTTAATGAGCTTTCAAGTTGTCTAATCTTTCTCCAACTTTCATTCCAGGTTTAATTTATATGATTTTATTTTTCAGGTACTGCGATACCATATCTAAACTTCTAAAGGAGGACGGTCGGTATCTCCTAGACTGCTTTAAGGTGGATCATCAAGTTTTCGCTGGTCCCCCTCACAACACGGCACCCGGCGAACTTGAGGAACTCTTTGGTGGTGAGCGAATTCAAGACAATAATTAGTGGTGTATCTATGAGGGGCATGGAGGCATGTGCCTCCAATATTTTACAATACAATAAAAACATAAGGAGAAAATCCTTTTATTAATAAAGGAAAACATATAGTAAACAGTTAAAGGTTAAGTCCTTCCCGTGCCAATTTTGGCACATAAGGCGGCGCCTATCTCCGATTCGATCCCTAGCCCTAGGTCACACGTCTACTAAATGTAGCGAAAGCTACAGAAGGGGGGCAGTCATCTGGTAACTAGTGTGATTAACTTTGTCTTTCTCCATTCTTTAAATGCCGAGCACCTGGCTAGATGACAGAAGTGTTTTTAAAGTCTTTGGTATGACCCGGTCTGGGTTTGAACCCAGGACCTTCCGTGCATGAGACGGATACTCTAACCGCTAAGCCACCATGCTCGGTCAATACATATAGTGTGCCTCCGATTATTACTGTGCCCCCAGTCAGTCCGACATCGCTACACCATTGTGACTATGATAATGTTAATATCAAGATTTGATAAGGACTTGGCCAGCTTCAGCCGCGCTTCAGCACAGTAATTGAATACAACATTGACAACTAAAATGTCCCCAAAGAGTATACATTTAATTACCTTGCATATTTTCTGTAAAATATAGTTTAAAGATGTTGTATGATCAATGAGAAATGGTTGGTATACTAGTACCATTACGAATTGTGCATGCAACCTTAGGAAAGTAATTTATCTGAACTTTATAGTTCATACAAAAAAACAACTAATTGTTCACAATTTTCTAGTACTACTCTATGTCTGTATACATATTTTGTTTAAATAATAACATTTGTATCACAGATTATTTCAACGTCACTGTGGAGCTGATCGAACACGTCGATGTGTTGAATGACTGGTCATGGACGTGGTCGTGACCGTTGTCGTTGTCATGGGGTGCTACTTACTGTCATTTGATAAAATCATTCCATTCTGAGCTTTCTTATTCCAGGCTTTGCGGCCACATCTGTATAAATGCTTATTTTCCACATCATCTCATTGTTTTTTCTGATGTATGCAGACACGTTTAATAATGTGGTACAGCTTGAAGACGTGGATGTAATGAACGACTGGTCGCGAACGCTTACTTCTACTAAAACATTACATTCTTATCATTCTTTTTCTTGCCATAAAGCCGTGTTTACAAAATGTTTAACGAAATGTTAACTATTGGTTCACATTATCTTATTGTTCCTTTTTCTGATGTATGCAGACACGTTCAATGTGGAGCAGCTTGAAGACGTGGATGTTATGAATGACTGGTCGCGGTCCTGGGGCGTCACTTACTTCTACGAAAACGACTACATGTTGACACACAAGACCAAGAAATGAACACTCCCTCTCTCGATCTTGGGGGTGTTTAACAAAGTCAAATATCCCAAATCGTCTTTAGTTGACTAAGTTGGACTTGAACATTATGGAAAGCTATTCATTTATATGTAAAATTGTTAATAAACATGCCTAAAATGTTATTAAAATCATAAACATTTTCTTTTATCCAAGATACTTCAAGTTATTGATGTGACATTTCTTGGAAAGTTTCACATATTTGTATTTGGGCTATTTAATCTGTTTAATAATGAAGCTACAAATAATAATAAATATTTCTTATAAAGCGCATATCACACCTAGATTAGGGTCTCTCTGCGCAAATGGCTTTCCATAATTGTCAAGTCCAGCGTAGTTGTACATTTGGCCTGGGATCTTTGTGAAATACCCCCAGGGGTGTTAGTATGAAAGGGTGCAAGGGGTGGTAGTTGTCCCAATGTTGTAAAGTATAATTTAAATTAGTGTATAACATTATGTCATGATGTGCGTATTTATGTAACATTGAATTATGCATCGTACAAATGTTCTGTATATACTTTTTGATGTTCATAAGTCTTAGTAATGATGTTGCAATGTCAATCTATGCTAAGAAATCCCCAAACATATGACTTTCACAGTCACAAACCGTATTTTCTAAATGTATTAATTCTTTTCAATTGGTGAATTTACTTTTTATTCGATATTACCTACACTTATTGTCATTAATTTTCTCATATGAAGGCCTTTATTATTTGAGTCCAGTTGATCAACAGCTGTAAATAACACGGGAAATAATGTCTGAATGAATGAACTAATTTATTATCAACAATGTCATAATCCTTGAATATTGATAGTCGAGAAGAATAATGATATACTGTATAACTATATGCATTTGTCCTATTTTGTATATTGATGTACAGAGAAGACAGACATTTATTTGGTGCATTTTGTAAACGTGTATACCATCAACATTGTTAACAAGTAAGGAGATTACATTCCTTCTCCATCAGTTTACAAATGGCACTCCATAGATGTAGACCATGGTCAAACCATGGTTTGTACAAACCCTCTTTATCCGGGCCATAGTGTACGGAGCATGCATGTTATACCGAGTACAGTCCTTTTGTAAATACAATGTATCTAACATACTGTACCATACTTATTAGTAAACATTGTATATCCGATGGTAACTTGTTTGACACATTATACCTGAAACCGTTTAACGAAACTTTGAATATAATCAGTTTTTAACAACCGAGATTTAAAACAAAATGTAATTGTGTGTTAATTTGTTTTTTAGTTGCCATCTTCATCATGAATTTCAATTGAAATGTCATTTTTGTAACTTCGCTCAGTTGAAATGTAATGTTTGTAACTTCGCTCAGTTGGTTCAAAACCACAATATTAGGTTACCAGGGCAACGTGGGTATCTAATATATCGATCAAATACTTTTGAATTGACTTTTTAAACTTTTGATCACAATACAAATATTACCTCCGGAATTGTCAGCTGTCAGTTGGTTTAAAACCACAATATGAGGTTACCAGGGCAATGTGGGTATCTAATATATCGATCAAATACTTATGAATTTACTTTTTAAACTTTTGATCACAATAAAAATATTACCTCCGGAATTGTCAGCTGTCATCTGGAATAATCTTGCAAAAACGGATTAATTCGTGTATCTGTTATCATAATATGCTGTTTTTTTTCTTCTCATATCTTGTATTATATATTGATCGCATGAAACCGCTTTTATATGTCAGCCTTGGTTATGATATATACGTGGCCTTTTAATGCCTATATTAATGTCTAATTAGTTTTACCAAGTGCACCTCATGATTATGCTTTCACTCTACTGAACACATGAATTATTCATATTTATCTATTAAGCACTTTTGTACATATTGCCTTAAGAAGTAATTTATACGTATGTATCACAGCTTTCAATCGGAAAACATGGTTCTCAGACAGTATTGTTGTTTATAGACGTTACTGCAAATTCGTGGCATAAAGCTTACTCTGTACTGTCGTTCTTTGTGTTATGTATCGCCTGAATAATATTGTTTACCAATATAATTAAACAGTTTAATTATAGATTACGTATTATGCATTTTAATCGGAAAGCATGGTTCATATGGAGAGAATACTTGTATAGACTTCATTTTACTGGAAATCAGGGTATTGTTGGACATTGCCTTAAAGGTGCACCTGTAAAGTGTCAGATATTGTCCAAAATCCTTTGTAAATCAGTGTAAGATATGTCCGAATGATGTGTGAAAGTTCCATTGAAAATAAAAACACTGCTTTCCTGGTTAAACATTACTGTATGACATTTGTTTAGGTTCATGACCGTTCATTAACGCTCTCCAGCTGAATGATCATCAATGATAGATGACAGATGTCGTCATACTAAAGGGGTATTGGAAAACAAAGATATAACCCTATTTTAGTATTCTATTACCATAAGCCAAACAACACGGTAGAAGAGAAATGTGGAAGCTCAAATCATTTTGTGTGGAGTTATACACTTTCAAGGTACACCTTTATAACATGGTAGCCCATAATTAATAATGATACGTACATTCAATATTTAATAGTTTTTTCAGATGGTTTCCTAATCTCGAATAGATAATATGTAAAACTTACTTCACCGGTTTTACATAACTTATAAACCCTTCATATATAGTATAGGTTTTATTTTATAATTCTATCATGTTACGGTTCCTGGTCATTGTATGTCTACCATCCTTAATATTGCCTTTACTATTTACAAGCTTTATGCGTTTTTTGATTATTAGTATGAATTTAGATACGTAGATCAAACATCGACGTTATCACATATTTTTATATCATATATTGTAAGTATGATGTATTCTAATATGGTTGTTAGGTTGTATGTAACATAATTACAGTTAATGGTTAATGTTATTGTCATGAACTTGCAAAACATAAAGGTGATTTTGTTTAGTCTTAAGTAAAATAAAAAAGTTAAACAAAAGATGATTTGCTACAAAGGAACCACTTTCACAAAAGCAAAGATAATCCTAATTGTTCTTGTTAGATATATTTCACCAAACTAATTATATAAATAAGCTGATTATGATAAGTTCTTAATTCCCTTTATCTTGAAAACAAATGTTGTACTTATTCGGGTAAAATACAAATAATAATACAAAATAAAAACAATTGGTTAATGTTATTTTCCTATCATGTAATGTAAAGAATACCAATGAATGAGTATGATGTATTCGTGTGTGCGTGTGTGTGTGTGTGTGCGTGTGTGTATGTTTGTGTGTTTATGTTTGTGTGTTTATGTTTGTTTGTGTGTGTGTGCGCGTGTGTGTGTGTCTGTGTATTTATGTGTGTGTTAGCGTGCGTGTTGTTTGCCTTCGTAGTCGTACATGTATGTGTGTTTAATAATGCATGCGTACAATTACAATGTGTACAAACTACGAACTACAAATACATGTTAATGTATGTTTACAAGTACAATACGTATATATTTCGACAGCTAGATATTTTTATTTGTAAATTAATCTTATTTACAATAAGCTCAATACACATTTGTTGTTCAGTTCAGTTCAGTTTATTTTATGAATCGACACATTTACATAACACCAAAGAAAACGGATACAAAGCAATGACATACAGTACTGGATGTTAAAAAGCACACTTTGCACTTGTGATTGTGAATTATTACAACAAGTATGGCATGAGTTAAGCCCGGCGCAGACAGAGCCGACACGACCCGATCCGACTGGTATTCAGTCAGGCTTGATTCATTTTCGCTCAGCCGGAGCCGATGCAACACGTTGAATCGGCCTCGAATGACTTCCTACTGGCACTTGACTGGAAAAACCGGAGTCCTTAGGCAGCGCATACTGAGTTAATCAGGCTGAAACATGTCGGATCGGGTCGAGTCGGCTCTGTCTGCGCCGGGCATTATACCTACAATTGAAGCAGAAGATAAGTGAACAGTATACAATCGTGCTGGGGTGTGGTCTTACTGCATAGTTCACTTTCAATTACGCACACGTATACAACATTTACAACTTTAAGTAAACTTCACAATTTCATCCAAAACAATCTTGTGCACCAAATTGAGAAGATGTACACAAGTCAATACAATTTAATGTGTTATTGTTCGCACGGCCATCTTATTACTATTGATCTATTGAAATCCAGTCCATAGCAACTATTCATGAGTTGGCAGACAATGCATAACCCTGCATATATATAGGGCAAGCCTCTGGAAATCCCCCTTTGTTAATATCAATAATCTGTGTAAAATTGAGTGTGAATTATACGCAACACGACCACACCCAACAAAAAGTACACTTTTCAGCTTAATTCCGCTTCATTATGGATAGAGTCCATGTAATATTATTTTGTTCAATTATTCACAATCAAAGGCGCCAAGAGTTTGATATGAAACATCAAATAGAAATGTAAACAAACACTATTACAAAGCGTAAGGGGTTTGTAGGAAAATAATTGAATATTTTGCTTTCAGTTTCATGAAAAAAAAAAAAGTTTGTACAAAGCGTGCAGCTCGCTGTTGATATCAAGTTTAAGGCAGACATTTGTAACAAAAAGAACGCTTAATCAGGAATGCAGGTATATTAGCAGTAAGGGCGCCGATCCGTTTTTGCGATTTGGGGCAAAATTATTCAATCTTTCAAATTGAAGATCAACAAATTGACAGATAACCAAAAACAGAATCAACCCTGGCAAATCCTTTGCGCTTTCTGTTTATATCGTGTAATGGGGAAAATGGGGAAAACGGGGAATATTAAAAGCAAAGGCGTCGTTCCATTTGTTTACAATTTGGGGCAAAATATGTCAATTGTTTGTATTGAAATGAATTGAACTGATTTTTTTCCCACTTGAAAACACCCATGAAATACAATAATAAGTACATACATTTTTAACGGTGTGGCTGAGCCGATATAAACCGAAGGCTTGTCAAGAAAGGCATAGTAATATAGCAAGAGATACTCCATGATTCATAATAAAATATTTTTTGAGGGGTTTAAATACGAAATAATATTCAGAAAATTATTCAATATTTGTGTCTGGTTGTACAATATAACACTTTCTGTCTTGTATAGAATTGTTTCCCTCCATACACGTGTATTATTATTGGTATCATTAAGATAATACCCCTTTTCCAAGTATTAGCTAAAGGAGTGATCGAATCGATTAATTGATCCACAATTCATCTGCCAATATTCTCTCTTGGATTTTCAAATAACCTTTCAAGCGAAGGCGTTCCGTTTCGACATTTGTGTATACATACAACTGTACAAACAGAGTGACATAAATGTAAAAATGTTTCGTTTTATCAATCCTAATTGCATCAGAACATTCATTTATTCCACCAAAATACATGATTATTGTTCTTCAATGTTCAATGTTCAATTTTATTTCATTTTCAACAAGACGGTACATATATTTACAAAGAATAAGTCACAACAACATTTGTGAAAGTTTAAACAATACATTATAAACATTTGCAATCAAAATTTATATTGATATAATTATTAATTAAAATACAATGAATAAAGATACAACGAAATTTTGAAATTTTTAAAGCAAGGTACAATTAAATTTTGACATTTAGAAATAATCATGCTATAAAAGCGGAATCAGAAAGTAAACGAATGTTGCTGTATGTTTAAATTTCAAGTGAAAATGGAGGGATCCACTAAAAAGCATGGCTTGTAGAATGTGGAATCCCTCAAAAATTAATGTTTTACAAAATAATGAAAAAATACAAAAAATCAAATACGGAAAAATTATGAATAATAAGAAAAAAACAAAAACAAAAACTGTTCGATAAGGATTCAAAATAATGTTGTGCCTACAGAGACTACTGAAGAGAACATGTATAAGCAAGACAAGACGCAGTGCGGAAGCATACTTGGACAAGATGAGGAAAATATAGAAAGTATGAATGGATTGAGAAGGTATGGAATGAGAAGGTATGGACCTGTAAGACTAAACGAAAATGTATAAAATATAATAAAAACAAAAACTTCATACAAATTAAGAAAATAAGAAATATTATTTCATTAAAATCGCGGCGCAATTTCCAGAATAAGCAACAATAATCCTAAATGGTTCTTTACGATGACTCTTTTTCATTACCAAAAATTAAGTTAACTGGTACCATAACGTTGTAATAAATATAATTTAAGTTTTCTTTTGAAAGAATTAAGTGAAGGTACATTTTTCATACCTATATCAAGAGTGTTCCAAAATTTGGGACCATCATAAATAAACGTATTCTGAGCTAATAAAGTTCTTAAAAGGGGTAAATGAAATTCATTTGACTGTCTAGTTGGGTAATTATGAACCGATTGATTTTTGAAAAACATAAAATCAAAAGCTGAAGGTAATGAATTATTATCATATTTATACATAAATTGACCTAATTGGTATAAGTACAAGTCATTAATTTTTTATAATTTATGATTAAAAAATAAAGGGTCTGTGTGGGAGCGTGCAGTGGAATCACAAATAATACGAATAATCCTTTTTTGTAACAATAATAGCCTATCTAAAAAAGATTGATGCGTGTTCCCCCAAGCAAGAAGGCCATAGTTTAAGTACGGCAATATTAAAGATGAGTATAACATAAACAAAGAATACATTGGGAGACAAGTTTTTAACCGTTTTATAACTCCAATATTACGCGAAATAGTTTTACAAATGCTATGTTCTTTATATTATACACTACGTCCTTTATATTATACACTACGCTACCTTGTATTCTGTTTTAACTATATATATCAATGATCGTTAACATGAGAGTATGTACATATACAACCAAAGACTGCATATTTTAGAGCACAACCACCTCAAGATTGGCCTGTAGTTTCAATATATACATATAATCTTGTAAGTAATAATAATATACATCACCATCATTTAACCATGTCTCCAGAATACATGTAATGTAACATTTTATTCTGAAATAAAAAAAATAGACTGTTTCGTTCTCGGGACTAAGCAAACCTTGTGCGTTCCATTTGTTAATAACATAACTCTACTAAAATGATATATACAATGTGCAATGTTAATATTCATATTGTGTGTTTTAAGCCTCAAAATATCATTAGCCGTTTCAAAGATTGTTTTTGTCAGCGCATAAGTTGTTTTCTTATATTTCAACAATGTTATTGCATGTGTAATAAAGATATATATCTCAATTTTAGACGTAAAGGGATATAGCGGTAACTGTTGAAATGTGCAAATTCTGATGAATGGTTGCTCAAATGTCAAATGCGTATTTGTGTGATGTGATATGTCGACTAACTGATGTTTGAAAATTACACTGTAAATGCATGTCATATGACCGAGTACAGTAATCAATGAGCGCCAAATGCAAAGTTGTGGCAAATTGGTGTTTGCTAAACTGACTGCACTTACTTTGTACACAGTTATACTTCTCCCTATAGAGTATAGACAAATTACAATCCGAATTTCAATCAATATGTTTATTAAAAAAAATATCGGAAACCGAAACCTGCTCCATGTTTCAATTGGTAATACGATTTCAATGAACCGCTATGGTTCAAAGTAAGTTGTGTGGATGTTGACAATGCTACTATAGATAGTATTTTGTTTTGTACTGAGGGGTTAATCTACTTTGCGTTGGCATGGCTGGGGGGGGGGGGGGGGGGGGGTCCAATATTCAAAGGGACATATTCGGCATTTACGAACTATGCTTTTATAATAAAGTTGCCCTCGGCGTTTCCCCCCTCGGAGTTTATTGTATGGGACTCAATTATTGTAATCTGTCTTTGTTCTGGCATTGTCTGCTTTGCATTGAAATCTATTACGGTGTTTGTTTTTTTCCTTTGAGCAATATTATGAATGTAGTGTTTGAGCGGACGAGATACGCTGACATGGATTGTGTGTATTTATTGTGCCTTCTTGTAAGCTGAGTAACCGCCGAATGGTTGCCATTACAGATTGGACAACAATAAGTAATTCAAAACAGTACCTATAACATGTGCACATCATCACTATATAGCTAAGTCCATAACACCACTACCAGACTACCGTGCTACGTCGTTGCAAACATTACAAGACAGGTGTTCAGTTTACTCTGTTTTTTTGTTTAAATGAAGATAATAGACATAATTAACGAAGACCTAATTAACCTTTCCCGTACTAGATTTGCCAATCCCCATTATAGAGTTAATACAGATCCACCAGGTACCTATAAGCAATATACATGTAGATTATCGTATGGAAGGTCAGTAAACTACTGCCAAAGAGATAAACATACATAGCTCCCAATTGGTGTTGTTATGCATTAGGATGGGCAGCGTCAACTTGTCAGGCTGATTAGCGTGTTCACAATCATCTACATGAACACATATAGCCAGATTATTGGGTGATTTCAAGTATGGTGTTAATGTTAGTGTTAGTGTTGAGGAGGAAAATGTTCCTCTAATTTGAGCCTCAGCACCGACATGCAGATTGAAAAAGAGTTCACGAACTTTTCAAAAACGAGTCCAAATCGCTATCAACCTAGTATCGATAGTGTTGAGTCAATACCAGACAAATGTCACCCCAAACACCCCCAAAATGGTGACTAAAACTCTTACATGCTTACGAATTAGAGAGCAAACCGTCATAAAGACTTACCACAACTTTCTTAACAATTAAATTATCATACGTGTGGTTTGCGGTTTAAATTAAATTATCATCTCGAGTATATAATCAGTCGTGACTATGGAAGCTTTTCATTGCGGACACAAATGAAAGGACGTCCCAGAAACTCAGCCCGAGTTCCTTTTCCAGCGTCTTTACGCAGTACTCCGGGGCGCGGTCCATCAGGCTCCGGATCTGTGATATGCGCGTCCCGCTCAGCTTCTGTAGATTTGAATTCGTAGCTACATCTAGACCGATGGACTTCAGCCAATCATGAACTTCATCCTTGCCCCAAGATTCGACGGCATCAGATTGCAGGGGTTTAGCTCGTAGCGGTTTACCTCGTAGCGGTTGTGGAACGTGTTTTTCTTCTCTTGATGTCTTCGAATCTGGTTCGTCCGATGAACCAGAGGAAGCGTGAATGACAGGTTCATTTCCAATTATTGTTGACAGGGAAAGTAGATAAGTAAATAATTGAAATTAAATTTGATATTTAATGTTTCACATTTTGCAAAGGGTTTTGTTATTCATAAATCACCGAACCAACATAGGCGATTTTTCCGTGAGCGTCAAACGCTTGTGAGTGCGCCAATTCTATACCCGCTTACATTTGGAAACAATACAAATAAGGTAGACGCGTACCTCCTAGACATTGGAATAGTCTTCGTCTGAAGACCCATGCACAATCGTGGTGGGTTTTTTAAAGTTATATAATTTGTCTGGAAACCAATTTTCAGAACTTATTGGTAGAATTGAATACTAAAATGATTACACTATTACATTTTGTGTATAAGAATATTATTTGTGGGTGGTGGTTCCCTTTAATCATAGTGTATCATTAGACAATATTAAACCTTGAATGATATATCAGACAATTAAACCGAGTGTGAGTAAGGGAAGGCGTCAAAATGATCACTATCGTCCTACCGCGGGATCCCGCTTGGGACGATTAGAGCGCGTATTTGTATTCGAACCTGCGGGTTTGATCGTTTTCTAGCGGTACGCTGCGGCGTCCCGATCAGCTGTCACCAGCTGTGGGAGGAATTCGTCCCGACGCGGCGGAACTCAACGCGGCGGGCCGCGAGATCCCGATTCTTGCGCGCGAATTACAAGATCATTATTGCCGCATGTATTGCATACATGCATACTTAATTATGTACGAGTATCGTACACGTACCTACGTAGGTACGTGTACGGTACTCGTACATGTATGCATGCGCAATGCAACATCCACGTACACGGTACGCGCACCGCCTAGCTAGCCTGTGTACAATGTACACGCATGTTACGTATATTGGTGTGATGGCCTGGCCAGGCCAGCTGGACTGATGGAAGAGTCGAGTAGGTCTATCATCTATTCGAGCCACCAAATCGTTCTCAGCATGCCTTCATGATAATGCTAATCTCTGCTGGAATGTGTTCCGGAGTGCCCGGATATGATCAGGTCGATCTAGCTATCTCATCATCGCATTCATGACGAAATCTTGAACGTGACAGTTCCATCCGCAATCCAACAATACGCTCTGAGCAGACATCATATTAGCCGGCTAGAGTAGACGTAAGTCTTTTTACACAAACTCAATACAAACAAATCTGGGTAGCGTTAAATACATACCGGTACCTTGTTTCAAAAATAGCTAGAGTTAGTTGCGTCAGCTGTCGATGTTATGTCATCTGAAGGATCACACTAACAACATCAACAGGCCAGGTCCAGGCGGCATAGTAGCGGCGCTAGGCGCTAGACAAATTGTGTACGTCTAATTACTATCATAAGCACGTGAAATCACCGAAGTACGGTGGCGGGGCGCTAGGGGCGGCTTCCCGCGGCGGAACGATATCGTTCCCCCGCGGTAAGACCATACATGTACATTCCCGTCCTCCTGCAGGGGACTGGTGGAAACAAATCGGTTTCAAGCGTGCTGCGGTATACTGCGGCCCGCCGATCGGCCAGGCGCGGGCCCAACCGGGATGCGCATTTGTTTTTTCCCAAACCATTCAGCTATGGCACTAACGCATTAGATATGCCCGGTTAATTGGAATCGGGCGTCTTGAATGGAGACCAAAGCGCGCGTATTCAATTCGAGTTATAAATAGACTTATAGCCACTAAATCTGACCTATAGCCACTAAATCTGACCTAAAGTCACTAAATCTGACCTATAGCCACTAAATCTGACCTTTAGCCACTAAATCTGACCTATAGCCACCAACATTAGGGTTAGGGTTAGGGTAAGTGTTAGGGTATATATTCCCCTAAAAACCAACACCAACCAAGCAAATCGAAATAGCTCCGTGGATAGAGAGTCAGACTGATACGCTAGAGATCCCTGGTTCGAATCCTACCTTGGGACAATGTTTTTTGTATTTGCTATTCTTTCGGCACTCGACTAAATGTTCGAATTTATACAAGTCGGAAATTTCGGGTATGCGTGGTCTCTGACCAAGTCGCTAATTCACAAGGATTTTGATGAATGGTTGCTGAATGGTTTGGGAAACGCAAATTCGCAACCGGGATCCTGCAGCGGGACGGCAGTGATAATTTTGACGCCACCCCTAACACATTCGCATGCAGCGGCTTCCTTACCTTCTTGGATACGTGCAGGGGCCACTGGAGATTCAAATTTGCCCTTCTTCCCAAGATTGACGATTAGTCGCGGTAGAGTGATATCCAATTGTTCCTGTGAATACAGCGGGTAGTAGAGCTTCATCCCTACAAGAGCCCCGAGCCAGTCGTCTGCCGTGTACCCTTCCTGTAGTTTCAGCGGGATGATGTGTTTCTTTAGACGAAACGCGTAGGTTGCTTCTGGAATTCACGAATGTCAATATAAATTTCACACCGGATCTACAATTGGTTTCGCTTATGGACTTGTCGTCAATGATCTAAAATATTGTCCTTGTAGTAAAATCATTATTGTTGTTTTTTCCCATGATGCTGAATGTATGGTTGTTGGAATTGTGTTGACTTGATTCGAATTCGAATCGTGAGTTTTAATGACGTGAGTTATTTGCCTTTTCATGATATGAGAAATAGTATACTGATCACGTATATAACGAACACATGCATGGTAACTGCAATGTTGATATTATGGACTCGTTTTGAATGTTCGAATCATGCAAATACATAATAATCAACTACATAGTGTAGCCGGATCAGTAGACGGATCTCCAAACACTTCAGATACGTTTGCGAACCTGACATGTGTACATGTACTACCTATCATGCCTATGGAAATGCTTCATAGATTCATGTTACCTGTTCTGCAGTCGTAACTATCCTTATACTGCTGACTCACGCACACCAGTACAACGGCAGCCTTCTGGACAGCTCTGGCCATTGCTTCCAAGATGTCACCCTCTGGAATTTTAGTGAAGAAGACAAATACGGCGATACTATATTCAAATGACTACTTGCATGAGTTTGAATTATTAAAGGGACTTAGTAACATTGTCCAGATCCTAAAAATCCAATTGGAAAACTAGCAGTTCTCTCATACCTTGTTTTGTTCGTATTGACAAAAAAAGCATGGGACAGGTTTTGGTTTTTCAAATTTCCCTTCCGTTACAAAGATATGAACGATTGAAGTTTTTAGATATGAAAAACTCCGGGCGAGTTTTTCTTCTGTGTACAAAGTGAGTGCAGTGAGTTACTGGTTATCACTTTGCATTTATTTTGCTCATAACTTGGCCATACAATGTCCATTTGACTTGAAATGTTCACACAATACCCTGTGGACATATGAGATAACAACAATATACATTGCATCAACCATTCATCACTTTTTGCACATGTCAACAAAGTTACTAGATCCCTTTAGGAATTGATGCATTCTCCTCGAACATGCCCCATAATCGTTTGTAATGGTAATTGCGTTATCTAGTTATCAGCGATGTAGCCTCAAATTGCTAACTTAGCAATTTGAGGCTACATCGCTGATAACTAGATATTTATTGGGAGTTTACTACTCGAGCCAATCAATACTGCTTTGAATGCATCTAGCAGTACGCCAGATTAATAAACCGTCTTCATTCATTATTTGCTTTAAATTATACCTATAGATAGCTTATACAGTTTACAAACGTATTTATGGCATTTGCCCTTCGTTGACTGTTAAAGTTGGTCTTGATGTTGGTACTGTAAGTGCGATATATACTGGGTAACCTCGCTATTCATAAAGGTAAGGGTTGCTGTGATCATTATTCATGTATTATTTTCCGTTTACGGAAGGACCGCTAGCCATCATACAAAAAGGGATCGCTATTAGTAAAGGCATAATGAAGAATTCTGATCATAATGGTTGTTACACATAATACAGAAAAGGGTCGCTATTCATAAACTGTGAAAATAATAATCATATGGCTCACTATTCATAGTCCTATGCAAAGATAGCTATTCGTAATTCATTTCTGGGTTCAGTACACATAAGGTGGTTATTTATAATACAATATCAGGGTCGCTATTCATAATTCAATATCACGGTCGCTATTCATAATCCAATATCAGGGTCGCTATTCATAACACAATATCAGGGTCACAATTCATAATACAGAGTGTCCTAGATAAAAACGAAACCGGGTTTCATCGCAGAAATTTTCGGTCATAATGAATCATTTCTTTGATGAGATATACATGAATGAAAAGCTCTGTTTTTCTTCTTTCATGTGACGTACAACTTATGGCACAATATTGACGAATGTCTAAATTAGAACAATGGGACTTTGTGTTACCAATATTCTATTTCAACGCATAAAATGCAGGTTTGGTGAGTTGTTAAGGTATTAAACGTACTTATTTAAAAAAAGGACAAACACGTATAACAATTCATAATTTATTTTAGTTTTTTATTTATGTAATTCGGCATTTGAGGTTGTACATTTTCATCTCTCATCGATGACCCTGGACAATTTTTCCCCCACTCCAAACAAACTTAATTACCCAGCTTGTCGACATCCATCCACACGTTGTATCCTTTCCTCTCGAGGTATTCCTTCACTCTGATCATTGTGGCTTGGTC